>CAUYRT010038926.1:0-84350 GCA_963574885.1 Lepilemur ruficaudatus
GATGACACCTGGAGCTCTCACAGTAAGCAGCGAGTAGGCAAGGTCCCAAGCAAGTGCATTCTTTGAACATTTTTTTTTTGTTTGAGACAGAGTCTCACTGTGTTGCCTGGACTAGAGTGCCATGGCATCAGCCTAGCTCACTGCAACCTCAGACTCCGGGGCTGAAGCGATCCTTCTGCCTCAGCCTCCTGAGTAGCTGGGACTACAGGCATGTGCCACCATGCCCGGCTAATTTTTTCTATATATTTTTAGTTGGCCAGTTAATTTCTTTCTATTTATAGTAGAGACGGGGTCTCACTCTTGCTCAGGCTGGTTTCGAAGTCCTGACCTTGAGCAATCCACCCGCCTCGGCCTCCCAGAGTGCTAGGGTTACAGGCGTGAGCCACCACTCCCGGCCTCATTCTTTGAACATTTTGATGGAGTGGACGCTTGAACCCGTTCCTCCTTTCCAGATTGAATCCTAAGTTTTAGAGATGCCAGAGAATTGCTGCAAATGAACGGCTTTCAAAAATCATTTTCTCTCTCGTGTAGGATGTTTCTACTGTCTGGAGTAAATTTTCCTGGGTGTGGAAAGTCTCAACCTTTGTGAGACAGGGATTTACCGAAGTCCAGAGTCTGCCTTGAGGGGAGACTGTTGCCTGGTGGGTCGTCTAGGGGTGGGGAAGAGTGGGGAGTGGCCCTGACAATTTCTGGCCTCAGCATCCCTGTTGGAAAAGGGTTTGTCCTCTGGCTGGCGGTCCCTGGAGTCCAGGGTCCTGTCTTGGTGATTCCAGGGCTGGGGTTTGACGAAGGCTGTAATTGCCCTTCAGAGTCGAAGGGTAAGGATTTATATCCCTGGGCATGCCACTGGTTTTGAAAGCGGTGTTTACCTTTGCCATCTCTAACAGAAGCCAGTGCTTATGGAGCCTGCCCTCTTAGCCATGTTTGAGAAATCGAGTGTTTAATGCCTGGTATAAAGGAGGTCTTTTGTGTCAGAAAGATTGGGGAGAGTTAGAGCCCTCAACATTGGGTCTCTCCCTCCCCTTGCAGAGGAAGACACACACCTGGTGAGCGTCCAGGCCCCAGCCACGTCTCTGAGCGAGTATGGGGTTCTTTTTGCTGGGAGGGAGGGCCTTGTGGCTGTGGCTCACAGCTGACCCCGCATCCCAGTCCCCTTCCTCATCAAGGCCTTGCTCAGTGGCTTCCCTTTGTGTAGAGCACCCCCATGTCCCCCGCCAGCCCCTTCCCCTGTTCCTGCAGGACCCCCGTGTGAGCTGGGCCCTGTGTGTGCCCCTGGGAGGGAGGGATACCTGAGCAGCCACTGTCCAGGGCAGTGGCCTTTCTTGGGGGCACCTAAATAACAGGTCTGTCCATGGGGGTATCCTGGGGCAAGAGAGGTGTCTGCTTTGGCTGATAGAAGGAGGCTGAGTCCTGCTGGGAAGGAAGCCTTTTCCACACAAGCCTGAATTTGTGCTGTTAGGCTGGTGTCTTGGGTATCACTGTCACCTTGCTCCTGGAGGCTTGTTTAGTTTAATCTTTTCTGAAAATTTTTAAACAAATGTCAGTTTGTCTGAAGGAAGAACATCACTGACACACAGATGTGAATGGGTTTATCAGACCCCCTTCTTCCTACTTCTCTTCTGTCTAAATAGGGACCCCTTACCTTGGAGGGGGCTGTGGAGGAAGAAGGAAAACCTGGGTGTTGGCTTGTAGCTGACACCCTCCTGTAGGAGAGGGCTGGGTGGCCTTTGGAACAAGGTTTTCTGCCACGGTGGGATTCAACAGCATGGCCGAGAAGCTCCTTCTTTTTTTTTTTTTTTTTTTTTTTGAGACAGAGTCTCACTCCCTTGCCCGGGCTAGAGTAAGTGCCATGGCCTCAGCCTAGCTCACAGCAACCTCAAACTCCTGGGCTCAAGCGATCCTTCTGCCTCAGCCTCCCGAGTAGCTGGGACTACAGGCATGCGCCACCATGCCCGGCTAATATTTTCTATATATTTTTAGTTGTCCAATTAATTTCTTTTTATTTTTAGTAGAGACGGGATCTCACTCTTGCTCAGGCTGGTTTTGAACTCCTGACCTTGAGCAATCCGCCCGCCTTAGCCTCCCAGAGTGCTAGGATTACAGGCGTGAGCCACAGTGCCCGGCCTACATTATGCCTTTCTTTAGTGTGTACTTTACTTGCCCAGCTAATACATATTTTCCTTCCCTCCCTTCCTCCCTCCCTCTCTTCTTTCATTAAATTGTGTTTAAAAAACAGATAACATAAAATTTACTATATTGCCCCTTTTTAAGTGTCCAGTTTAGTAAAATGTTAACTGTATTCACATTGTTGTGCAGTAGATCTCTAGAACTTCATCCTTTAAATTTAAGCTTAATAGTTTAACTCGGTGAAATTTCCTTCATTACTCATTCACCACTCCAGTCTCTCTTCTTTTAATATCAATTCCACTTAATGATTGTTACCACAGAAAAGTGAGATGTGATTATATACTCTGATATGTAGTTGCATATATTTGTTGATTCAGCCTTCTCTACCTGAAGTACCATCCTCCAAAGAGGAAGGACCTGTTTATTCTTCTTTGCTTTGATATATATATAGTAAGTTTAGGCATTCAGCAAATTTTTTATTGACTAACTGGGGAGCTTGGTAAATGAAAGACCTTTATTATTCATCCATTGAGAGATCATTTATTCTGAACTATAGATTCTGATAAAACAGATAGGAGTTAGAGTAGAAACTGTAAGTACCCATTTGATTCAGATTAGGAACTACTACTTTAATTTCTATTTGGAGAGATTCAAAGACAATATGAAGACTTTCTGGAGTGTAGGTTTTGGTTAGGAAATAATAACATAGCTACATTAACTAGTTTAAAATCCAGCTTTCATATGGAAAATTTATATTCTAATGCACATTTTACAACTTTGTGTTAAAGCTACTTTAAAATTTAAGGGAAAGAGATTCAGTAAGATGGGAAGAGATTAAATAAATGTTTTAAAGCTTCCCCTGAAGATAAGTTTTGAGTATAGTCAATGCTGGAAGTCAAATTGAGTGAAGAAGAATATGGAAAAAGAACTTGAGCACAGACTTATGATTGGGAATAAACAAGGCATAGCCTAGGCTTCTAGGAGCAGAAGATATTGTTGGAAGATTAATACAGTGCTAGCTTGAATACATACTGTGAATCCAGGTGATGAAAATATCGTTAATAACTTTTCTGTGTTTTCTCTTGGTGTTTCAGGTGTTTGGGTTCAGGGATGTTGTAGATTTCTGAACAAAGTACTGTCAGCATTGCATTGAATGTGAGTGATAGCAGCTAATAGTAATTGAAAGGATCCAAAAATATGTAAGTTATGTAAAAATAAAAGTTAATATTGTAGAGGCAGCTTTCGGAATCTGATAATGTAAGGTTTTACACCAAACAAAACCCAGGAGTATGGAATTCTTGTTTGTATTCAAAATCAAGTAAAAAGATGTGACTAGTTTTAGGAAATATAAGTCAGCAAATTGAAAGAAAATTAATGGCTGGACTTAATGAGCATTTGCTTTGTTTTATGAACCATTCTGAACAGTTTAAATGTACTAATTAATTTAGTCCTTTTATTACCCTATGATTTAGGCACTATTATCCACAAGTCAGAGGAGTGAAACTGCATCACAGTTAAGTAACTTGGCCAAGGTCCCCCAGCCAGTAAATTGTTGGAGTTGGGGTTTGAATTGAGGTAGGCTGCTCCAGTGTTCATGCTCTTAACCACTATGCTATATTGTGCAAGGAGGAAAAGCAGAATTTTTGATGGTCAAATAAGGTCAGTTAGTATCACATTATCAGAATACTTCAAGGATCTGATCTTATTCTTAAGATACTTTGCCCCCTTCTGGTTTATCTTACATTTCTTTTGGACATTTATGTGCCTGGATGTCTTCTCCAGGTGAGTGTGAATCAGGTTTGAGAGTTGGAGCCCTGGTTGTGGGGTCTCTCTCTAAACATGAAGAAATTGGAGCTTTTAGAATTTGTTTTGGATTTATGTGCAGAATAGAAAGGCAAAGATTTTGGAAGGGTCTAGGCTAGTGGGAATGTTACCATAGTAATCTTGGTATGAAGTGATACCTTGTAGTTTAATATAAATTGTAATCTCTTTCTCCCAGATATAATCCATACTTGAATATTTCCTCTGCATATACGCCCAGTATTTTTTTTTTTTTTTTTTTTGCTCTGCCGTTAACCCTATTTGCTCTGAGTTCTCCCATTTTTGCCTGAATCTAGCACTCTTTTAGTGACTTTAGCCTTTCTTCATAATTTCCTGGGTTTATTTCACCTTTTCTACCAGTTTTGAATATAATATTTGTAAAGTAACAAAGGTACTTGTATTTGAGTTGAATTTACTCACCCTTTCTTCACTGTTGCTAAGTTCTGTCCCACCCTTATCCCTTCCCCATGTCCACCCGAGCATGCGTGTGTGTGTATGCATTTTGTATTAGAAATCAAAGGAAAAAGAGAATTTTACATTTGTACCTATTCCTTGTGTGTGTGTGTGGAGATTGGCCCTAAAGCCAGAGTCAACCTCACGACAGGGCTCTTGGGTACCATTCTCTTTCCGTAGCTGGTGTGTTCAGATTCACAAAGTTTGTTTGATTTTATTCCTTTTTAGAAGAAGTCTGGAAAATTGATGACCTGATAGAGAGAATCCAAGAAAATGAAGACAAACAATCAAGGCAATCTGTTTATATCAGTAGCAAAACCCTGATTGAAGAGAGAGAGAATACTTTTGATAAAACTTATATGGAAACAAACCTTGTTCCTTCAAGCATAATAGCTCATAGTTGTGTCTCGTGTGGAAAGAATTTAGAATCCACTTCAGAATTAATTAGTAGTGATGGAAGCTATGCCCTAAAAAAGCCCGATGAGTGTAATGAATGTGAGAAAACATATCATGGAGAGAAATCCTATGAATTTAATCAAAATGTGGATACCTGTTCTCAAAATGAAGATGATGTTCTTCAGAAAATTAATATTTTGGAGAAACCCTTTGAATACAATGAATGCATGGAAGCCTTAGACAGTGAAGCTGTTTTTATTACTCACAAGAGAGCTTACATTGGGGACAAACCCTATGAGTGGAGTGATTCTAGACCAGACTTCATACAGATGTCAAATTTTAATACGTATCAGAGATCACAAATGGAAATGAAGCCCTTTGAATGCAATGAATGTGGAAAATCCTTCTGTAAAAAGTCAAAATTTATTATACATCAGAGGGCTCACACCGGAGAGAAACCTTACGAATGTAACATATGTGGGAAATCCTTCAGTCAAAAGGGAACCCTCACTGTACATCGGAGATCACACTTAGAGGAGAAGCCCTATAAATGTAATGAATGTGGGAAAACCTTTTGCCAGAAGTTACACCTCACTCAACATCTGAGAACTCATTCAGGAGAGAAACCCTATGAATGTAATGAATGTGGGAAAACCTTCTGCCAAAAGACACATCTCACCCTCCACCAGAGAAATCATTCAGGAGAGAGGCCCTACCCATGTAATGAGTGTGGGAAGTCCTTCTCCCGCAAGTCAGCTCTCAGTGACCATCAGAGAACACACACGGGGGAGAAACTTTATAAATGTAATGATTGTGGAAAATCCTACTACCGAAAGTCTACCCTTATTACACATCAAAGAACACACACAGGAGAGAAACCCTATCAATGTAGTGAATGTGGAAAATTCTTTTCCCGGGTGTCATACCTCACTATACATTATAGAAGTCATTTAGAAGAGAAACCCTATGAATGTAATGAATGTGGCAAAACCTTCAATTTAAATTCAGCCTTTATCAGACATAGGAAAGTACATACAGAAGAGAAACCCCATGAATGTAGTGAATGTGGAAAGTTCTCTGAATCGTCATATCTCATTGATCATGCAACTCATTTAGGAGAGAAACCCTATGAATGTAATGAATGTGGGAAAACCTTCCTTGCAAATTCAGCCTTTAGTGGGCACCAGTCACTTCCAAAAGGGGAGAAATCCTATGAATGTAATATATGTGGAAAATTATTCTCTGAGTTGTCATACTACACTGAACACTATAGAAGTCATTCAGAAGAGAAACCCTATGGGTGTAATGAATGTGGGAAAACCTTCTCCCATAATTCATCCTTATTTAGACATCAAAGAGTACACACAGGTGAGAAACCGTATGAATGTTATGAATGTGGGAAATTTTTCTCTCAGAAGTCATATCTCACTATACATCATAGAATTCATTCAGGAGAGAAACCCTATGAATGTAGTAAATGTGGAAAAGTCTTCTCTCGTATGTCAAACCTCACTGTACACTATAGAAGCCATTCAGGAGAGAAACCCTATGAATGTAATGAATGTGGGAAAGTCTTTTCTCAAAAGTCATACCTCACTGTACATTATAGAACTCATTCAGGAGAGAAACCTTATGAATGTAATGAATGTGGGAAAAAATTCCACCACAGATCAGCCTTCAATAGCCATCAGAGAATTCATAGAAGAGGAAATATGAATGTACTTGATGTGGGAAATCTCTGAAGTCAAATCTCAATTTTTAGAAAATCCTTTGAATATAATGAATATGGGAAATCCATTAGGGAATAAAATACAATTGTTCATCTGAGAGTTCATGTTCCTGAATAGAGAAAAGCATTTAGGCATTAGATTCATTTTAATCTGAGTTTTCACAGAGAAGACTCCCCAAGAATGCAACAAGAAGCAAAGCCTTCAGCAAGACTATATAACTCATTGGACACTAGATAATTTATGCAGGAGTGAAATTTTATAAATATTTAATATTTATTTTGAATTCAAATTGTATTTATATATCAGGGAATCATACTAAGAAATCTGTCAATATGATGAATGTGGAAAATATATAATCTTGGAATTGTACTAAAAGCCATATTTCTGATGTAAAATCAGATGTTTATAGGAAAGATATTAGAGGCTAACAGTTCTGAATAAATCTTCATTATATAAAACGAAGTTACAAAATCATCAGGAGTTGATCATGAGGACGATAGTGATAATTAGGTATATGGCAGTTCCTATCGTGTTTTTAAAATGCAGTCTAATGGTAATGCTATGCAAGTTTGGATTTGAATAATTTGTGAAAAGGCAGTATTGTTATTTGACTATTAGGATGGCAAAATGTATTAACACAGGAAATATTGTTGGTGAAATAATATTTGATATGTATAAGAGTGAAATATATAATTTTCTATTTAGAGGAATTTACAAATGGGTTTTTAATCGCTGCCTCATCAGTGTAGAGGAGGCAGTGGATTTTGTAAAGTTTTCAACGGCACTTGAGCAAAAAATGTTTTAAAAATACTATTTTGATAAACTATACATACGTAATTTAGAATTGTTTAAGTCTATTTCAGTGAAAGAGAACAAGTGTATTACTGCTCATCCTCTCTAAAATATCTCCAACTCTCATACCACTCTTTTTAATCCATAGGTTCGAGTGTGCAGAGTGCCAATACTATGTAATTCAGAAATTTTATCTGAATTTTTATTTGATATAAATACAATGACATTTTGTGCATTACCCCTTATTCTTGGTATTTCAGAACAAAGTAATACAAGTTTCTGGAAGACATTTTTTGGTCAAAGTCCTTTTTCCATTCCTTGTTGGAAAAGTTTGGATACCTAACATTTCTTCACATGACACGGAGGGTAAATCCTGATTAGTCTAAACCAATAATGGTAATCTCATTCTGATGAATTGTTTATAGTGGTCATGTGACCCAATCCTGTGCAAACAAAATGGAGATGGATTCTGAGAAAAGGATAAAGTGGTGATCAAATGGATCTTCCAGGACTGCAAGGGTGGTTAATATTAAAAAGTCAATTGCTGTTATACATCGTGTGAAGGAAAGTAGTCTCGTATGTAGAAAATTCATGTGGTAAAATTAATACTCATTTATGATCTTAACAAACTATGGATAGAAAGGAACTTCCTTAATTGGACAAAGAGTAACTTAAACTACAACAAGCAGCACGCTTAATGGTAAAATAGTGAAAGTTTTCTCAAAAGGTAAAAAAAAAAAAAAAGAATGATATCTGCTGTCAGTAATTTTATTCAGCTTTACACAGAAGGGCCTAGCCAGAAAGTAAGGCAAGAAAAAGAAACAAAAGGCATAAATATTGGAAAAGAAGTAAAGGTTTTATTTGCAGGTGACATAACTTTGTACATAGAATATTCTGAGGAATATACAGATAATTAGAATTAGTAAATTTAGCAAGGTCTCTGCACACAAGGTTATTATGCAAAAATTATTTTTAATACACCAGCAAGAAACAGGAAGTGAAATTTTTAAAAGCAGTACCACTTACAAAAATCCTAAAGTGCCTAGGTGAAAAACGTCTAACATTTTCAAGAACTGTATCCAGAAAAAAACTATAAAACAGAGGGATATATCTTGTTCATGGGATTCCAGGACAATATAAAAAGATGTCTGTTTTCCCTAACTTAATTCATACATTCAATCTTAAAAATCCTAGCAAGTTCTTTGGTGGAAATTAACAAGCTGATTCTAAAGTTCATTGGAACATTCAAAAGGCCAATAATAGTCAAGGCTATTTTGCATAACAGGTCTGGAGGATTATATTGTCCTAAATATCAAGACCTATTACAAAACCATAGAAATTATGAAGGTGTGGTTTTGTCATAAGAAAAAAATCAAAACTTGCTAATTTGAATATACAAGGTTTAAGAACTTTTGTTTATCAGAAAGACACCATCAAGAAAGTGAATAGGAAGCCACAGAAGGGGAGAAGATATTTGCAATTCATACATGTGACAACAGGATTGAGAAAAAAAGTTAGTAAACTTTTTCATAAGAGGGCAGATAGTAAATCTTGAGCTTTGTCACAAATGCTTAGCTTTGCTATTGTAGTGTAAATGCAGCCATTGGCAATACATAGACAAATGAGCATGGCTGTTTCCCAGTGAAACTTTATTCATAAACACAGGTGGCAGTCTGGATTTGGTCTGTAGCTCATAGTTTTCTGTGCCCTATATATCTAGAATATATCAAAGGCACCTGCAAATCAAGGAGAGGGGGGAATGGAAAAGACAAAACGATTGGCCTGTTGGCTCACAAAACAGGATATCCAATGGCCAATAATCAAGAAAAGATGTGTTACCTTTATCAGTAATCAGGGAGGTGCAAATTTCAAACACCATGTAGTACTATTAAGACTACCCACCCACTGGAATGATTAAAATGAAAAGCAGAAAGAAACATCAAGTTTCGCAAAGATGTAGGCAACAGGAACTCTACTACTGGGGGAATTGCCAATTGACAAAGCCATTTTGGAAAGCTGGCACTTACAGCTAAGCATGTGTATACCCATGTACCCAAGCCTAGCAGAAATGCATGGTGTGTCCACCAAAGGACATGCACTAGAATAGTAATAATGTAAAACTGCAAAAAAAAAAAAAAAAAAAAAAACAGAACTATCTTACGGCATATATGCAGTAGAATGAGTAGACTTAGGGGGTTTATTTCCACAGTAAATACTGTAAAGCAATGAGAATGAATGATCGATCGGTAAGTCCATGCAGTAGCGTAGCTGACTTTCACAAACAGTGCTAAATGAAGGAATCCAGACACAAAAGCAAATGTAGTGTGTGATTCCATCTATGTCCAGCATAAGGACAGGCAAAACTTCTCTACTACACAATTAGAAATCAGGATCTGGGTTAGCTTTGACCAAGGCTGAAAAGGGGTGTTTATCTGGTGCTGGAAATAATCTGTTTCTAAATCTGGGTGCTGAATATCTTGAGTGTGTTCTGAGCTGTGTCCTTAAGTGTATTTTTCTGCATGTGTACTATACTTTCCATAAAAATTTTCTAAAACCACAAATGGCTAACATTTGTGTTGCTCAGCACTCTTTGATCGTATTTTTCTAGATGTATGTGAATATGCTGCATAACAGGAATCGAATGGTGGATTTTGCAGAATTCTGTACAGGAAATGCATAGTCTTTATTAGTAGTTTCAATGGCAACTACTAAGATTTCCTACACTGTGTCCTTAAAGCTTAGCATAATGTATATTTTAAATAAAATATTTGGAAAGGTTAAAGGGTCATTACATACTTTGTCATCCTACACTTTTGCATATATAAATGGGTGTGAACTGCCTCTTCAATAAAAAAGCTAATGCATAACATTTTGTGTTTTCTCTAACAGTGTTCTTCACATTTTGAAATTTGGAATGACTTGGTGAAAAATTATATTAAAAATTTTTCGCTCATGCCTGTAATCCTAGCACTTTGGGAGGCCAAGGCAAGTGGATTGCTCAAGGTCAGGAGTTCGAAACCAGCCTGAGCAAGAGTGAGACCCTGTCTCTACTAAAAATAGAAACAAATTAATTAGCCAACTAAAAATATATTAAAAAAAAAATTAGCCGGGCATGGTGGCACATGCCTGTAGTCCCAGCTACTTGGGAGGCTGAGGCAGAAGGATCGCTTTAGCCCAGAGTTTGAGGTTGCTGTGAGCTAGGCTGACACCATGGCACTCACTCTAGCCCGGGCAACAGAGTGAGACTCTGTCTCAAAAAAAAAAAAATTTTTTTTTTTCAGCAAATATGCACAGTTGTTAACAGCACAAGTGTGAGTGAAGAAACAGGTGACTGACTTTGCACTGTGAAAAACAGAAGTGCTTTGGGTGGGTGCTGGCTGAGCTTTCAAAGCACAGCAGTGACTACATATGACACCTGATGGCATGGACATGTTCCTGCTTTTTGTTTCACATTTCTCATAGAGGATTAAGCTTGAGTTGTGAACAGATTACTAATGCTTTGCATGCCAAAGGAAGAGGAGTGTGGGACTTGGAGGTGTGATTCCCCCACGTGGGCAAATGTCGCTCTCAGGTCATTGGATATAACCACTACAGGTGAGGCTGTGGCTGTCCCTTCAATAGCACAGAAAGCTGCTCGTTTCATCAGGACATGTTACTACTGCTTGACTTCGGGTCAGTTAACTCTTCAATTTTGTCTCTAAAATATGTTAAAAGACATTAATGCAAGACGACTACTTGAGGCCAAAAATTCACCTGCTGTTCCTTATTCTATCTCAAATTATGTCCAGATATGGGGAAACCAAGCTCTTCAAAGAGGGGACGCCTATGACATACAGCACAGTATGCCCAACTTTATGTGAAGGCCACAAACAAAATGTAATTTCCCCCCTAATTGCCACATAGGTAATCGTGTCAAAAAATAGATTCTCTTTCACGTTAAAGGAAGAAATTTGGTTTGTGTCAAATTGGTGAACTCCCATGGAATTGCTGGCTTGTGAGCAAAGGGCATGGAGTGAAAGTAATATTGAAAATCCTCTGAGGGAAGGTAGGACAGTTGTGGTCTCTCAGTGGAGGAAGATGTGGCAAGATGTGACAATGAAGACACTAGTGGAAATATGACATCTGAGCAAAACTTTCAACAGGAATTCTTTTCTCTACACCGAATTATCCAAGTCAATTCATAGCCTGACCTGATGACACAGTGGGACAGGGACACAGCACTTAATTAGCTCAGCACTACCTGAACCAGCAGAGCCCCCTGGAGTGAGGGCGGTGGAGCGAGCACAGGGAGGGTGTTTAGCTGGAGTGTTTCCTCCTTGCTCTAAAAGCTCAGCTTTTATAACAACTGAAGAAATGTGACATGTTTTAGTGGTGATTTTTAAAAGGGGGTTGGGAGATCCCTTTGTAGCTGGATTGTGGGATGCTTGTCTGGAGAGGGGTTGGTAGATTTAGCTCATCCATCCCAGACTGCGCTGCTGCGTGTCTGTTCTGGGCCATGTATGTTCTCTGTAAACCCATGCTAGAAGCAGAAATGGGACTGACCCTCTGCCATACTAGGAAATAGAAATGTGACTGGCCTTTCTTTCAGTCAAGATTGCGGGAACTTCCTGGAAAAAATGAGTTCAGACATGAGCCAGCAGGTGCAGGACAGTGATTGCTGAGAGAGACAGTGACCCCTATGATTGCCCAGGTGACTGGAGAAACATTCCAAGCCTCATTGCCAGGAAGGGGGACCCAGACAGAGCTGGGTGGTCTCCCTGACATGAGACAGCTGAGCATGCAGGAAGTTCAAGAAGGGTGGAAATTGCAGGGCAGTGCCGAACAGAGAGAGCTGCACAGAGCTTCAGAGATCTGCTATAGGTTCCAGAACCTGCCTGAGGCCATGGAAATAACTACAAGAAAGAGGCAGGAAAGACTTTATGAAATACACAGGTTAGGAATAGCCATTCCCACAGCCGGAGCGGGAGAATCTCACAGTACAGAAGGCACTGGGTCTGATACTCAGAAGACGTTGATTTTGTAGACTAAAGGCCACTCTGGCCTGCCTAGAAAGCTTAGCTCTTCTACGTTTGTTTCTCCTCAGTTCTGCTAAGTGAAAACGCCGTATCAGTGTGTATTTGAATACTCACCTTTCATACTATCCTACTAGCAAACACACACACACAAAGGAAATAAAGAAACCAGCAGACAGACAGGCCTGCTTGGTATGGGAGCTCCACCCCCAAAACTCAGCGAATATCTTTGCTGGTGATTTTAATAAGATCTGCATTCTGGTCTGTCCTCATCCCACATACATTATTAATCTTGGGGGTTTGGGGTGGGTTTTTTTGGGGGGGGGCAGTTAAGAAATATTTATTTCAGGAAACAGCTATGTTTTCATCAGTTCAGGAGAATAGGTCAAAGGTCACTAATGGAGGGTGCCACCAGAGCTTGAGGCAGCTCACCAGCTGCTGACACCTCCAGAGAATTGTATAAATGCCATGTTCTTGGGTCGCAAAAAAAACAAAGAATACTTTGATCCAAAATCCTTTGCATTTGGAATCATGGAAGGCCTTGGAACTAGTTAAGCTTCTAGGATGATCAGTAAGGATCTGAAAACCATTTGCACCGCAGTTTTCTTTCAGGCGTGTCAGGAAACCAAACTGAAGATGCTTTTACAAATGCAGAAGAGCATACTCGGGACCTCTGTGAGAAAAAAAAAAATCCGCAGATAACATGTGATGGTCGTGATTAGCAAAGCTCCACGTTACAGAATATGGAGTGTTCAGTGGGGTGACACTTTGCAATGTTAACTGTTCCTCATATTTTCCTCTTTTTCCCCAACGAGGAGAGAGTAGTGTTATTTGACACAGCAGAGTGTATGTGTATTAGTCATGGCTTTTATATTCTTTCTGTATGTTTCAGGTTTGACTTCTGGGGCTTGGCTGACCCCGGAGGGACTGCCCCTCCCAGGTTTGGCCAATTCCTGGGGATAGTGAAGGACTCACTCACTCGCCAGTGACAGCCTTTCCAGCAACATTGTTAACCGTGGAAAGCATCTCCAAACTAAAACTGGTTTTAAAAAACCAGTCTGAGGTGTTGCTTATATGCCCGGACTTCACAGACGGAATGTTGGGACTTGGAACTACGTGTCCCTAAACGTGGCTTTATGGGGAGTAGTAGAGAGAGGGGGAAAGGGAGATCGGTGGGGAAAAAAAAGGAAAGAAAGCTGTGGATTACAGGGCCTAAAACTTCAGCTCCTTACTTTAGAAATCTTCCCTCCCGCTGCCCCACCCATCCCAGAGATCAGAAAACTCAGGAAGGGCTAAGGGCCAGAGTGACCACCGACAACTGTAAGGATTTTGAACAATGGGGCACAAGAAAAGGCTGCGAAGAGAAATGGGATGGAAGAAAGATGAATGCTGAGAGTGGTCCCTGGCGCGCCGCGGGGACCCCGACTTGGGGGCGGGTGGAGGAAAGCTGGAGGAGCCCACAGCTGGCGGGGTATGGCCGGGCAGGCCCAGGTGCGGCAGCCAAGGCCCGAGGGTCCTGGCAACGAGCAGGTGGGGCAAGCCAGCCCGGCGCCCAGAGACCTCCTTGCCAGAAGAGGGTAGGGCGTGAGCTGCAGGGGGTCCTCCCGCTCTCCTACCAACTCTCCCTCCCCCGGGCCGGGCCGCAGAACTTGCTGTGTCTTTGGTCACGTCGACGACTCTCCCATCGACCGCGAGCAGGATGCGCGGGGCGCGGGGTGCGGGACCCGTCGTGCAGGCGCAGCTGCTCCGAGCTCAAGTCCGGCTTCTCCACGCGAGGCAGGAAGGCGACATGGCTCTCCTCGCCCGCCCGCCCCGGCGCACGCACAGCCGGCAGGTCCCCAGCGGCCCCAGCGCCCCCAGCGCCACCTACGCCTCTATAGCCACCCGTACCCCAAAGCCCCCAGCGTCACCCGCGCCACCTGCGCCACGTTCAGCAGCGTCTCCCCGTCCCGGGTCAGAAGCACCAAAGCCTCCGCTGTCACCAGCCTCCCGCGGCTGCTGCACCCGCGCCGCCCCGGCTCGCCGCCACTCCCCGGCTGCAAGTCCCCATCACTCTCCGCCAGCGCTGCCCGCCAGCGCCCCCCTCTGGTGAAAAGGCGAGCCCAAGCAGGATCGAACTGCTTGCACGTAGTAAGTGCATCCCAGTCGAAAGCTCAAAAATATTTAAAGAAATTAAAAAAAAAAATTCTGGCTCCTAAAGAGCATAAAATTTACAATGTCTAACTTTCAATTAAAAAGTACCAAGTATGCAAAGAACCAGAAAAACAACCCATAATGGGTAGAAAAATAATAGGGAACCAGAAATGACACAGGGGATAGAATTAGTAGGTCAGGATACTCAAACAGCTGTCATGACTATACTCCATGAGTTCAAGCAGAGTGGCGCATGGACAAGGACCACGGTCCCAGAACCAGTGTTCCAGGCCAGGGCGTGGCCTGCCCTCGGGGCGTGGCCAGTGGGTGGGGACTCTGGGTTGTTCTGGGGGTGTGGCTAAGGAATGGGCGTGGCGCCGCCTTGGGGGCGTGGCGATTGTGCAGAGAGTTCCGATGATACGTTAACAGTGGGTAGGGCGTGGCTCGGGCTCGCCGGGCGTGGCTCTGGCTCGAGGGGCGTCTAAGCTCCAGGACAGCTCCAGGCTAGACCTGTCCGGACCTAACAGTCCTGTGGAGCCGGAGAACGGTGACCAGGCTGGGGGCTGACCCTGGGTAGCTTGGCAATCGTGGGCGGGCACGGACATGTGGGCCTGGCGCGCAGAGGGGAGGGAATGGAAGGAAGGGGACCGAAAGGGTGGGCGTGGGGGGCGCCCTGACGTCCCGCTTGCCCCCTGCCAGCCGCTCTGCCCGCCCGCCATGTGGCCCCCGCTGGTCCTGCTGCTGCTGCTGCTCCCCGCCACCCCGGTCCCCACCGCCGAGGCGGCTCCGCTCCCGGACGCTGGCACCCAAGAAGGCCTTCAGAGCTTGCTCCAAGGTTTCCACCGCCCCCCTGGGGGAGGACGGGGGGGGCAGAGGGGAGGACCTCTCTAATTGGGGACCCAGAGAGGGGAAGGGATGAAGACGGAGACAGGGACTGGGGCAGAAAGACGGGGCGATACAGCAGGACAGACGAGCGGCGGGAGTCGGGGGTTAGCGGACAGGACAGGACGAAGGGACAGGACAGAGGGACGACACAGGGGTGGGGAGAGCGGCCCCGAGGGCCCGTGGTGGACAGGGAAGGGGGTGGGCCTGCTCCCTCCGCGGAGGGCCAGCTGTGGGCTGGACTTCAGCGCCTCCCCAGGCCCTGATCCTGCGCCGCGGACCGGGGCCCCTGGCTGGGAAGCGGCACCCTCTCCAGCCAGCACCGGGAAGGCCAGCCTGTCCCCTTTCGCCAGGAGCTCGACCTGGCGCAGACGGAGAGCTGTGGGCGGACTCAAGCCCGGCCCACAGCTCGGGCTGTCCTCCCGGCTCGTGAGGTGGCTGCGGCGGCGGTGCAGCGTGGACCCCTGGGAGGACCTGCAGCTCCGAGAGATACATCCAAGGAGATCACGGGCGGGGCGATCCTGGGGCTCCCCGACTCCTGAGCCCGCCTCTTGTGCCTTCCCAGGCCCATCAGCTGCTGTAGAGGCTGGGGGTGGACATCAGGGCACTGGAGGGGGACAGATATGGACCCTCACCAGAACCCACCCCAGCACTATTTAGAAATAAAATTCTTTCTTAGTTAGCAGTGCTGGTTTTTGGGGGTGGGGCCCCAAGGTCTAGTCCACCAGGCCTGAACTGACATCTGGAGGCTGCACTGGGCACGTGTTCCCATTCGGGTATTGTCACTGTCTTCTGACAAAGCCATTCTATCCCCCAGTCTCCACCCGACATCCCCAGCCCAGTCTGACAGTCACCTGCAGCCCCATCTGTGCACCCAGTCCCTGATCCTGTCATCTCTAGATGCTGCAGCCTGTGGCTGCCCCACTTCTGGTCCCCAATCTTTCCAATGGCTTGGAACTTAGCTTTTACCCAAGGCCACTTGTGATTTCCGAGGAGCATCTTGAGTTGGACATGGCAAGAATGTCTAGTCCTGCTTGTCCAGAAAGACTGACTGTCCCACACTGAGCCTTCTGACGCCAGCCATCTGTGCCACCATACACTGGGGACTTTCAGTCCCATAGACTGAAATATACCAGCCCCAGTGGTTTCTTAAAATGTGAAACACACCTGCTGCACCACCAACCATTCCACACCCTGGCACTTAACCCAGAGAGATGAAAGCACATGTCCCCACAAAGACTTGTGCACAAATGCTCATAGCAGCTTTATTTGTAATTGTCAAAACTGAGAAACAACCCAAATATCGACAGGTGAATGAGTAAATTGTAATATATCCTTATGATGAATATTAATCAGCAATAGAAAGGAAAGAATTGCTGACACATGGAACATGAATGGACCTCAAAAACATTATCCTGAGCAAAAGAAACCAAATAAAAAAGATTATATATGATTCCACCTTTTATGAAATTCTAGAAAAGGCAAAATGAATCTACATTGACAGCAGATCGGAGGTTGCCTGTGACGGGCGTGAGGGGAGCATGGGGGTTACAAGGGGGCACGGGGCAGCTTTGGAAGTGGATGGGTTCATTTTCTTGATTGTGGTGGTAGTTTCCCAGGTGCAGGTAGATCTAAAACTTGCAGAAACGGCGCACTTATGTAGGTGTAGTTTACTGTGTATCCATCATACCTCAATGAAGCTATTCACGCAATACCAGCTCTGCACTCGGCCCCCCCAACCCAGCGGGACCCTATGCCCCTCCTGGTCCTCTCAGTCTCTGTGGAAACACGGGACAAGTCGACTCTGCACTGCGGGGAAAGCTGGGTGGGCGGTGGCACCCGACCCTCCCCCTGCCCGCCATCATGGAAGGACGTGACTGCCAGTCTCCCTGCTCGCAGGGCCCCTGCTCTCCTCTGTTGAACGCCCACCCTGCAGGTCTGGCCAGGCCTCCCCCGGCCTCCCTGGCCTACCAGAGTGCCTGAGAAGGGATCGGTGGAGGGACCAAGTGTCGCCAGTGTGGGGGGACACTTCCCTGATGCTCCAACCCCCAGTTTCCACTTTAGGCCTCAAGGCCTGGTGTCTTCTGGTGTCACACATTTGCTCCATGTAGTTGCCACTTCTGCATCCACGGTTAGGCCTGACTTCAGTGTTTGGAATCCAGTCGTACCCCAGTCACCTTTGGCCTCGTTAAAATGTCCCCTCCCCGTGTGGTTGTTTGTGGCACAAGTTTTCACCCCACAGCCTCTGACCACACTGAAAACCTGACGGTCAACACCAGAGTCTCATAAATCAGTTTCCTTCGCACCTGTTTTCTGTAAACCCGCCAGTCCACACCTCCACCTGAAGACAGCCCCGGGGCCCTTAATAAAGGCGCACTCTGCGGGCTCCGTGTACTTCCGGATCTGTGAGTAGTAAGGCCTCTGTCACTTCATGCGCTTTGCTGTGCCACCTCCTCCAGGCCTCATGTCCCTCGCATGCCCCTACATGACTTCTGGCTGGGGCAGTGGCTGTCTTGGAAGGCACACACTGGGCAAGAGCCACAGGGCGTCCAATGTGAATAAGCGTCCCACGAGAGGGCCATTTGGTCATGGGTCAGACACTGAGGCATCGGGCCACCTGCCAGGACAAGGAAGTCTCCCATGAAAGGTATGGTCACCACCCACAGCCTCCTCCCCTGGAGCCCTGTTGGAGCTAGTTTCTAGCCACTCTCTAGAGACCCCAAGACCAGAATAGAAAGAAGTTGCAACCCTGCCTGGGCAGAGCGGGGCTCCCCTCACTGGGACGGGCACACCCCAGAGTTTCCTCACAGGTCTCGGGCTGACTTGTTTTCTGTTATAATGAAATGTCTGGCCAATAATTTCCAGAAATGGGGTTTGGGTGTTTGATGGTTTGTCCCTGAACCGAGGACAGGCTGTTTTCTGCCTACAAGGGTGTAGAGGTCATTACAGAGCCTAGCGGCATGGGCACTAAAGTGATTACCTCTCCTCGATGCCTTTGCAAGCTCCCGGGGCAGGAATGGCCACGTTTCCTGCTGTGTTGCCGGACGCTTAGTAGAGAGCTTGGCTGACGTTCGGTAACTGTGCAGGTAACTGTGTCATCGCGCAGTGCAGGAGGACACTTCCCTGATGCTCCAACCCCCGGTTTCCACTTCATTATCACTTCAAGCTCAATCTTGCAGAACTGTTTAAAGCACCAGAGTCCTACTGTCCGAAGACTGAAAGTCAAAACACTCTCGCACGTAGGAGGGTGTGTTGGCAGTGGGTGAAAATAAGTAGGTCCCTCACAAAGGAGCATGTTGGTCTCTGTTGGGAGGTAAAGCATTATTAGTTAAAACAAGGTTTTGATGTTAAAGGGATGACGTCTCCTCCTCTGGATCCATTCTCTGTCCTGGGGCCATTGTCCCACCCTAGGCCATGAGGGGTAGGGTATGAGCTCCGTGGCAGCCCGGACACACTCAGCTCTGCCTCCAGCCCACAGGGGTCCTGGCTTGAGCCAAGCCAGAGGTGCTGCCCCAGGGGATGTCTCCTTCAACAGGCTCAGTGGTGCAGCACAGGGGATTCGGGGACTTCAGGAAAAGAGGGGTCCTGAGCTGGAGGCCAGAGAGGGTGGGACTGTGCAGACAGCAGGGGCAGGGGTGGAGGAATAGCCTGTGAGCAGGCACAAGGAAGATACCAGGCACAAGGAGGGAGGTCAGAATGGTGCAGGGGTGAGGATGTGTATTGCAGATGTGATGGCCACCTGTCCCTTGGCTTCAGGTCACTGCATGACTCAGATTGCTCTTTGGTTGCCTCTGTGATCCCAGGCTGATAGAATCACCCCAGCAAATGGCAGCTACTTCTGCCAACACGTGAACACCCATCAAGTATCAGCAGGACCTGGCACTGGGACCCTCTGCATTCTTGGTGTGTGCCTAAACCTCCAGAAAGACAAGCAGGGACAGCGCTGCTCCAGCCTCTGTGCTGGAGCTTTGCTCATTCTGTTCCACCACTTGAAATGCCAGCTCTGTCCTCACCTCAGTCCCTTAGGAATGGGAAAAAGACAACCTTATAGAGCCGGTAAGAAAACAATATTAACATTCCATGAATTTATAAATTTAGATAAAATAGACAACTTTCTAGGAAACACGGCTTACTGAAACTGACACAAGAAATTGAATCTGCAACTTAAAGTCTCCCCACCAAGAAATCGATGACCTCATTAGCAAATTCTTCTAAACACTTTAGGAAAATATTTCTGGGTGTACTACATAAACTCCTTCAGAGGACAGTAAACTTGTGTTAGGAAGCCAAAATAGCCTTGTTGCTAACACCTGAAAAGTAAAATTTTCAGTTCAGTATCTTTCATAAACATAGGTGCAAAAATCCTAAACAGCATATTAGCAAAATGAACCTACCATCTTAAGGCAGATAATTGTGGGGATTATGGCTTAATTAAGTAAATGAAGCTCAGCCATAAGGAGCTGCCCACACAGAACAGGATCCAGGACTTGAAGATATTAATGAGCTTTCACAGGTTGTAGAACTTGAGTGCTGGGTCAGTTGAGATAGACATCATTATGTTTTGTTCATGAAATATGAACTTTATATAGAGTAAGGAAGAAACTGACCCATGGCAGATTCTTCTAGTCTGGTTTTGATCTGTTGCAAGACTCAGATTTGCTGACAGATGCATCTCAAGAGGTTTCATTTGTGGTATATGGTCCACCCGTGTCACCTCACTCCAGAATGGAGCCCACTTGGCAGGAAAGAATCCACAATCCACTTCCCACAGAGGTCAGGCCCCTGGGTTTCCCTCCAGGACAGAAAAGCAAGTCACTATTGTCAATTCTAATCGATGACATTGATTTGCAATCTCTTCTGCCTGGATGACAGCTTTTATTCTTTATGGTTGGGAAGAAACCTGCCTATGCTCTTATCGCAAGGGAAATAACCCCAACTTGTGAGAGGAAGACAACACACAGACACATACGTGTGTGTTCTTGCAGGCAGAAGGGGAAGCAGGTTTGGGGTTTGGTCAGCAGCAGGGAAACTGCTTTCTGTGGGTCCAGGTGGTACCCGAGCCCAGTGCAGCCAGGGGAGCGTAATGGGCAGTGACGTGAGACAGTAAATGTCAACAGGTGGCTCTTTGAAGAAACAAAAAACCCTGGTTTGAAGCATTTGCCAATTTCTACAATGTAACTAATCCCACGGTGGCCCATTTAAAGCTACCAATGTGATGTGAACTGGCTCACAAAATCCTCGGGAAGAATCGGTTCTCCCGGGGAAGCAGGGGCCAGCTGCAGCACACCTCAGACTGCTGTGCTCATGGATGATGCCATCTGTTTCTCACCTCCTCAGGCGCTCGGGGAGCAATGTCACAGGTGTTTGCAAAGGCACAAAGAGGAAAGGGTACAGGCTTCCTGTTCAAGGGAAATTGGCACAGCTAGGCTGGTCTCCTGAAGCGTGTCCTAAAGGCTTTAGGAAATGGTCCCCTGAGGAGCTGGATCTTTTTTAAGTGAATGAGGGGACGTGTCACCCTTCTGACCCACGGGACAGCAGGACTCTCTCTAGGGGGTGGCGGGCAGCAATGGTCACCTTAAAGGAACAGAGCTCTTCAGCTCCTTTCCCCTCCTGGGAAAAGACATCTTACCTCCTTAACCTGCAAGGGGAGTTCCTTCCCTCTGTTGCACAGAAAGCCAGTTACTGAGACAAGAGGACTGTCAGCGAAGAAAGGAGATCTAGTGTGGAGGACGCATCAGCCGGGAGGTGGGGGGAACGGACTGCCTCAAATCCACCTCCTTGATCAACGGGGTCAGGGTTTTTCCTGGAGGTGAAATGAATAATGCATGAGTAGCGTGAGCATCGTCTTGTTTGGGATGGAGTACAGGGCACACAAGCACAGTAAGAGATCATGCTAGTACATACATCATGTGATCAAAAAATGGTGGATAAGTCCCGCCCCCAGGGCTGAGATGTTAGCAGTAAGATGAGCTAGGGTTTAACACTGGTCATTCTTTCAGCCTTGTGTGCAGGCAGGATACAGTGTGTAGGTTGCTCGGTGGGTCCTTGGGCACAATCTGCGGTAGGGTGTCGCTTACCTTGTCTTCTCTGGACAAACAGGTGGTGTGAGGCTTTGTAGTTACCTCAGGGCTGCAAGGCAGTTCCACCATGTCTGGGGTAGGGGGGCACTCAAAAGGGAATGCATCAGTGCAACAGAAAGTTACAAAGTTCTGGTCCGCAAATCTCACTGGCCTGGGAATTTGAAACATAAAAGACCTATACAAAAAGGCATTTTTACTTATGGAGCTGGTTGCCCCCACCCCTTGAGTCCCCTGGAGCACATGATCTGTGGCTTTCAGGCCATCGGCATGCAGCTCAATTTAGTTGTGGCATGAGCTCCTGTTCCTCAGGGTTCCAGAAAGGGATGCACACGCCCTCCAGTGAGTATGGAATATTTTCTCATCCCTTAGCCCTTTGCTCATGTGGACTCACTGCCAGTGCAGCGGAAGCCTGAGCACACCCTGCCCCCTGCCCCACCAGTCGCTCAGGGAAAGTCTTGCCGGGTCTGCTTTTCCTATCAGAAGACACCTGTGGCTTTCTAACTTGCGCTGTGACCGACAGGTGCAAAATATTGGGAAACCCATGCGGTCCCAGCCCAGCTACTTCCTCCAGTTCAGTGTAGTTTATAATGAAACTAATGTTCTGACATCTACACCTCTGACTCCAGTGTCTGTCTCTCAGGGGACTACAAAGTTAAGGGTTGAGAGGGGTGACGTCAACTGCCTTTCTCAAACCCTTAAATTCAAGTCATTGTCACCTGCCTGCATATGTGGACATGGGGACCTGCTTCAACACCTTTGCTGTCCCCACTTCATCCCACTGCCTCGCAGCAATAACAGCGCCAAAGCTGCACTTCCTGCCCGGAACCCGCAGCAAGGCAATCTCGGCCCTACCCCTGAAACCTGCTGGGCAGCCTATACAAACGGGACGATTCTACACACATTTAATCCCCACTGCATCTCACAGCTCACGAGGACTTTGTTAAAAATAGCTTCCCCCCACAAAGATAAAGGGGGCATGAAAACAGCTGACTGCGGAAGAGAGATGTCCCGCCGTGTTAGGAGAAACCTGATGTGCCAAGGCCAATGTCTGAGCCCAAGTTCCCCCAGAGGCAAGCACCCCTGGGGAGGGGACCTGGGGGAAAGGGCCAGTCACAGGGACTCACACCTGTAATCCCAGCACTTTGGGAGGCCAAGGCAGGAGGATCACTTGTGGGCTTCAAGACCAGTCTGGGCAACATAGGGAGACCCCGTCTCTACAAAAAATTTAAAAATTAGCCAGGCGTGGTGGCGCATGCTTGTAGTCCCAGCTACTCGAGAGGCTGCAGCGGGAGCATCAGCGGAGCCCAGGAGTTGGAGGCTGCAGGCCGCCCGCCCCAGCCAGCCTGGGGGTGCTGGCACAGCTAAGGATCAGGGTGAAAACAGGACTTCACAAGAGAGCTGCGCACCCGACAGCGACACCACCACTGACTCCCGGAGGTGAGAGCACCCTCACCACACCCCGCAGAGCGCGGAGGACACCTAGGTACAGACGTGCCCAAGGAGGGAAAAAAAAGGCCGCCTGCCGCGCGCCTTGTACCAGAGGACAATGTGGGCAGCCCTGCCCCCTGGTGGCCGCACACAGAACTGCGTCAACACCTGCTCGTTCCTTCCAGAAACACCCACTGGGCGGAGGTGGGATCCGGCGACACCATGGTCAACAGCAGTGCTTTGTGGGCTACAACCTAACAAGAAAGGCAGGAAAAATCTTCATTAACACCAATTGCTGGCCAAACTGCGGTGGCTGACACCTGTAATCCCAGCACTTTGGGAGAATCGGGAGGTTCACTTGAGGCCAGGAGTTCAACGGACCCTGTCTCTAAAAAATAAAACCAATTACTGCTGCGAAGAGAACGAGGGGCTGAGGGAGGTAATTTCAGAGGAGCCACCGGAAGGCTGGGGACAGGGTGATGTCTATAAGAGGTTTGAGACTCGAAGGTGGCCTCTGGGTTCCAGGGCAGAGCTCACCTGGCGTGGCTTTGTCTCTGGTGCTTCCCTGGGCTGCGGCGTGAGGCTCTTACCTGGGCGGGCACTTCACTGCAGGCTCCGAGCAGTGGGCTGCAGGCTCATGCGCTCCCTGGGGCCTGGGGGTCTCTGTAGCTACTGTGCGTGGCCTGAGTTCCGCCTCTCCTTTGGGCTCCGGTTCATGTCCAGTCCAGGGCTCTGGGCTCCTTGGTTCTGGCCCTGGGGTTAGGGCCAGGCTCTGGGCCCAGAAGACCCAGGTGAAGTGTGTGAATAAGATGATGGCACAGGGACCAAACCATGGGTGATGCCAGCAATGGCTAGTGCAGCGTCTGCTCAACCCCAGCCCAGGGGTGTGTGGGAGGACCGGCAGGTGCTGTTCACATCTCCCATCAATATCCAGACCGGGTTCCCAAAGCCACACAGGGAGGACCCACAGGGTTCTTGGGCAGGACCTGTCTGCCCACAGGATCTCTGGGCCTGGGGGAAAGCAGGAACTGGGATAAGGGTCTTGGGCAAAGGGGGGACCCCAGTCATTAAAAGCCCTCAGACAGATGGAGCCAGAGATTTTCAGAGATGGGGCCTGTGTCGAGGAGACTCCTGTGCCACCCCCAGGTCAGGCTGCCCTAGAGAGAAGCCTAGAGACTCTGGAGGGGACAGTCTGTGCTAGGGATTGAGGGGGTGTCTGGCACCTGCCCATTCTACCCAGATAAGACTCTGGGGAGCCTGAAGAAGGGCTGAGAGCCCAAGGATGCTGGAGAACATTCCCAGTTGAGAAAGTAAAGCAGAGAGTGACCCGTCCCCTCCTGGGCACACAGCCCCTTGAGCTGTTTTTGTCAGCTTCGGCTGCTATGACAAGGTACCATAGACTGGGTGGCTTATAAACAACAGACACTCTTTCTCGGAACTCTGAGATTGGGGTGCCAGCGTGGTCTGGTTCTGGTGAGGGCTCTCTTCTGGGTCACAGACTGCAGCCTTCTTGCTGTGTCTTCACATGGTAGAAGGGGGAAGGGAGTTCTCTGCAGTCCCCTTTATAAGGGTGCTAAGCCCATTTGTGAGCTAATCACTTCCCACAGGCCCCACCTCCTAATACCATCCCATTGATTGGTAGGTCTCAACACACGAATGCTGGAGGCACGTCTAGTCCATTGCAAGAACAGTGGAGTAAGGTTCAGTGTCTGTGTGTGAGAAATGGGGACAATATTGCGGGCACAGACACCTGGCTTTGGTCCTGTCCCAGGATGGTTTCTGCTGAGAAGTGACTCCCTCCTTGGCTACCCCCATCTGGGTCTCATTTCCTCATCTGTAAAATGGGAACAAGAATAGAACCTCCCACAGGAGAGGGATTCCCACCCTCCTAGGCTGGTATGTTTGGATCAGAAGTGTAGAGTCTGGGCTTGTGAAGAAAAGGGGACCCTTCCAGGTCCCCAATTTCCTAAGCCATCCACAGGATCCTCCTGAAGACACCTGGAGGAAGCCCCTCCTCTCTGCAGGGGAACAGAGCAGAACACTGGCCTCTGTTGGCAAATTGTGGAGTTGCAGTTCCCAGGAGCTTGGCACTTTTTTGGTGGTGGCGGGGGGACTCTCTGTCCCATAGCTAGAGTCCAGTGGCATCATCATAGCTCACTGCAACTTCAAACTCCTGGGCTTAAGCCATCCTCCCACCTCAGCCTCCCAAAGTCTAGGCTTCCAGGGGCCAGGCTTGCACCTTTACTCTATTGAATGCCTTCAGGCCTGAGAGGAAAGTGCTCCCTCTCCAACTCAATGGAATCTCTGACCCAGGGGGCTCCCCCAGACAAACATGAAATTCAAATTTGTAGGAACAAGTGCCCAATTTCCTTCCAGAAAGTTTAACAAATTTACCCTCCCACCAACGGTGGGAAAACTCATTTCCTCTCAACTTTGCCAGCCCTGGATGTTAGAAACTTCCAAAATTTTTGCTGATATTTTTGCAAGAACACAATATTGCGTTTATACTTTTTTTTCATGTATTGAATCAAAAGTAAATTGAGAGGAAGACTCACTTCCAAAATGGCAGGCTAAGAAGCTCTGAAGATGTGTTCCTCCATAAAAGCAATAAAAATACTGGGGAATATGGTCAAGATCAACGTTTTCAGAACTGTCTTTGTGGAGATACTAGTGCACATGGGTTTTGAGAAAGATTTCTCCAAAGATTAGGGTAGAAAGGTTTGTTTACTTTTCCTGGGTGTCGGGAGGACCAGCACAAAGGTGGAAAAGGAAGAAAGTGCCAGCTGAAAACCAGCTTTCGAGGCTTTTTAAAGGTGGTTGTAGAATGGCAGGTACATTCGAGAAACTCCTACATCTGCTCCTTTCTTTCTTCTTGGCGGCAGGTAGATAACAAAAACTGCTAGGATGTCCAAGTCAAAGAGTTGGCTCTTGTGCCTTTCCCTGGAGAAGGGATTATCACAGGAGATGTGACTCTGTCCTTGAGATGTGGCTGAGGCCTGGAGCGCGCCGCCTGCTGTTCACTCAGGAACTCTCAAAAAAAACCAATTTTCAAGAGAAAGATTTACATCTCTTTTCTATCTTTTCAGAAGCTGTGCAAAACAGAACTCCTGCAGGGTGGCTGTTAGTGAGAGAACTCATGGGATTGATCTCTAACTGTGACTGGGGAAATTGTGGGATTAGGTCTTTTCCTGTAAGGTTTGCAAGGCCGCCCCTTTCAAGAACCTTAGAAATTAACCAAAGACTTCCAACAATTTGGGGAGCATTTATCTAAGAAAAATAGCTGAATATCTATAAGATCAGTGAGCTTTGTGGCATTTTAACTTTCTATGCCTTTCTTCCCAGCTCTGTGGGAGCCTTAAAAACCAACAGCCTCCAACTACAGCAGCTGTGACAACCAGCAGACTGGCAGCCACCTGAGAGCAAGTAGGTATGAAATTCCCCCAAAAGCCCTATGCCCAGAGACTTGTCAATACTCGATCTGTAAGGCAACCCCCTAGACAAGCCCCATTCACAGGGCTTCTCTTGAATTGCTCTAAGGGCTCATTTGGTGAGTAAAGCATGATCCCTGGGGCATTTTTTCAAAGACAATCAATGGCAATTGAGTAACATTGCAGCTGTCTGCAGTGACAATGCCAGTTGAGGCAAACAAGAACTTACACAGAAATTTTGGAGAATGAGAAGTCCATAAGGAGCTTTTAAAAGCTCTGACATATCACACTGATCTAGAAGGCCGGACATATGCATAAGGCTGTGCTCATGCCCAGAAAGTGCCTTGAATAGATCTACTCTCTCACATCTGGCTGACTTTCAGAGTCTGAGCAAGCAGGAAGTCAAGGCTAAGGCAGAGTTGTCAACTGCTGGGGTGTTTGAAGGTGGATCCTAACACAAAAGGGACCCCTTGGAAAAAACTGGAAGACTTATTAGCATAAGGAAATCTCTGTCCAGTCATTGACTAAACAGTAGTAACTGAACAGAAACAACAACCACAAAGTCTGAGGAGTGGAGAGGGAATCTGAATACCAGAGCTCCCATGTTATATGACCATAGCCCCCCCCCCTTATCTGTGGCTTCACTTTATGCAGTTTCAGTTATGTTTGGTCAACTGTGGTCCAAAAATATTTTAAAAATCCAGAAATCATAAGGTTTAAATTGTACACAATTCTGAGTAGTACGATGAAATCTTGTACTGTCTCACTCTTTCTCACCTGGGATGTGAATAATCCCTCTGTCCAGTATATCCACACTGTATATGCTACTCCCCATTTAATCACTTAGTAGCCATCTGGGTTATCAGATTGACTGTCATAGTATCATGGTGCTTGTGTTTAAGTAACCCTTATTTTACTTAATAATGGCCCCAAAAAACAAAAGTAGTGACTCTGGCTTCCAAAGAGAAGCCCTGAAGTTCTTCCTTTAAATGAAAATTGACTTAATAAGAAAGAAAAAAAATCATATATTGAGGTTGCTAAGAGCTACAGTAAGAACAGATCTTCAATTTATGAAATTGTGAACAGTATATTGTTGGTATTTTATTATTAATATCTTGTACCTAATTTATAAATTAAACTTTAATAATGTATATAGGAAAAAACATAGTATATATAGGGTTTGGTACTATCTGTGGTTTCAGGCAGCTCCTGGGGGTCTTGGAACATATCCTCTTCAGATATAGAGGGACTGATATATTTAAAATGTACAGTTTTATGAAAAAAACGTGCAAAGAAACAGAAAAGTATGGCCCATGTAGGGAAAATAAAAAAGCAGTCAGTCAATAGTAACTGGCCCCAGTGATGGGCTCAACTGGACTAAGATTTTAAATAAACTATTATAAACATGTTCAAATAACTAAAAGAAATCTTGTCTAAAGAATTAAAGAAAACTATGAGAACAATGTTCCACAAAATAGAGAACATAAATAAATATAGAAACATGGTGATTCTTTCTTCTGCCAGTTCAAATCTGCTACTGAACCCTTCTAGCGAAGTTTTAATTCTAGATTTCTATTTGATCTTTCACATAATTTCTATGATTATTTATGTTCTTAATCTAGATTTTCTTTGTGACATAATTGAGCTTAGCCAATCTGAGGAGCAGAAAAAGAACAGAGCATAAGAGACCTGTGTTGTACCATCAAGCAGACCAACATACACATAATGGAAGTTCCAGAAGGAAGACAGGAAAAGACATATAAAAAATATTTGAAGAAATAGTGGCCAAAACTCAACAATTCTCATGCAAAATGTTAATTTACATATCCAAGATCAATGTACTACAAGTAGTATAAACTCAAAGACATCCCTGTCTAGACACATCATAGTCAAAGTATAGAAAGCTATAGACTGAGAATCCTGAAAGCAGCAAAGAAAAAAAAATAATCATATGAAAGGAATCCTTAATATTATTAAGACTAACAGCTAACTTCTCATGAGAAACCATGGATACCAGAAGCAGTGAAATGATATATTCAAGGCACTGAAAGAAAGACTGGCAACTGGAATTCTGTATCCAGTAAAATTATCCTTCAAAAATGAAGGAGGAAAAAAGATAGTCCCAGATAAGGAAAAACTTGAAGACCTGTCCTATAAAAAATACTAAAGGGACTCTTTCAGGCTAAAATAAAAGGACACTAGGCAGTAACTTGAATCCACATGATAAAAAGCACCAGTAAATGTAACTACATAGGTAAATGTAAAAAATAGTGTAAGTATATTTTTGTTAGTAACTGTTTTCTTATCTTAAAAGACAACTGCATAAAGAAACAGTTATAAAAACCATATTGATAGACATATAAGATAATTTGCATGACAGTAGCACAAAGAAGGGGGAAGAGAATGCAGCTATAATACAGAAGGGTTTTTTTTACTTATTTTTAATTTACACATACTTGTACATATTTGTGTGGTACAGTGTGATGTTTTGATACATGTATACAATGTGTAATGATCAAATCAAGGTGATTAGCATATCCATAACCTCAAACATTGACCATTTCTTTGTGTTGAGAACATTCAAAATCCACTGTTCAAGCTATTTGAAAATATATGATAAATTGTTAATTGTAGTCACCCTACAGTGCTAGGGAACACTAGAGCTTATTCCTCCTATCTAGCTGTAATTTTGTATTTGTTCATCAACCTCTCTCTATCCCCCACTTCCCAGCCTCTAGTAACCATTATTCTACTGTCTACTTCTATGAGATCCATTATTTTTGCTTCCCCATATGAGTGAGCACACATGGTATTTATCTTTCCATTTCTAGCTTATTTAGCTTAACATAATGCCCTCTGAGTTCATCCATGTTGCCATGAATGACAGATTTCATTCTTTTTTATGGCTGAATAGTATTGTGTATGTATACCACATTTTCTTTATCCATTCATCTGTTGATGGACATTTAGGTTGATTCCATATCTTGGCTATTGTGAATATTGCTGCAAGAAACATAGGAGTTCAACAAATGGGTTTTATTTCCTTTGGATATATACCCAGTAGTGGGCTTGCTGGATCATATGGTAGTTCTAGTTTTAGTTTTTTGAGGAACCTCCATACTATTTTTTATAAAATGGCTGTACTAATTTACATTCTCATCAACAGTGTATAGAAGTTCCTCTTTCTCCACATCCTCGCCGGGATTTGTTATTTGTTTGTCTTTTTGAAAATAACCATTCTTATTGGAGTGAGATGATATCTCATTGTGGTTTTGATTTGCATTTCCCTGATAATTAGTGGTGTTAAGCATTTTTTCATGTACTTGCATGTCTTCTTTTGAGAGATACCTATTCAGCTTATTTAACCATTTTTAACATTGGATATTTTATTTTTTGCTGTTAATTTGTTTGAGTTCCTTGTATATACTGGATATTAATCCCTTGTCAGATAAATGGCTTAAATATTTTCTCCCATTCTGCAGATTGTCTCTTCGCTCTGTCGATTGTTTCCTTTGTTATATAGGAGGTTTTTAGTTTAATATAATCCCATTTATCTGTGTTTGCTTTTGGAGTCTTATTCATAAATCTTTGTAAAGACCAATATCCTGAAGCATTTTCCCTATGTTTTCTTCCAGTAATTTCATAGTTTTGGGTCTCACATTTAAGTCTTTTATTCAGTTTTCCCAGCACCATTTATTGAAGAGACTGTCCTTTCCCCAATTAATGTTCTTGGTTTCCTTGACAAAAATCAGTTGGCTGTATATATGTGAATTTATTTTCAGATTCTCTATTCTGTTTCATTGGCCTATGTGTCTATTTTTATGCCATTACCATCTTGTTTTGATTACTATAGTTTTATAGTATATTTTGAAGTCAGGTAAGTTTGATGTCTTCAGCTTTGTTCTTTTGCTCAGGATTGCTTTGGCTATTCAGGGCCTTTTATGGTTCCATATGAATTCTGGGATTGTTTCTTCTATTTCTGTGAAGAATGTCATTGGCATTTTGATAGGAATTGCATTAAATCTATAAATTGGTTTTGGTAGCATAGTAATTTTCATAACATTCTTCTAATTCATGAATATGGATGTCTTTCCATTTTTTTTGTGTTTTTTTTTTGTCTTCTTCAATTTATTTCATAAGTATTTTATAGTTTTCCTTGTCAAGATCATTCACTGCCTTTGTTAAATTTATTCCTAGGTATTTTTTATAGGTATTATAAATGTGATTGCCTTCTTGATTCTTTTTCAGCTAGTTCGTTGTTTGTATACAGAAACACTACTGATTTTTGTATGCTAATTACATATCCTGCAACTTTGAATTTGCTTATCAGTTCTAAGAGTTTTTTGGTAGAGTTTTTAGGTTTTTCTGTAAGATCATATTGTCTGAAAACAGGAACAATTTGACTTCCTCCTTTTCTATTTATATGCCTTTCATTTCTTTCTCTTGCCTAATTGCTCTGTGCAAGACTTCCAGTAATTATGTTAAGTAAGAATGGTGAGAATGAGCATTCTTGTCTTGTTCCAGTTCTTAGAGGAAAGGCTTTCAACTTTTCCCCATTCAGTGTGATGTTAGCTGTGGGTTTGTCATATAAGGTCTTTATTGTGTTGATGTATGTTACTTCTATATCCAATTTGTTGAGAGTTTTTATCATGAAGGGAAGTTGGATTTTGGCAAATGGTTTTTCTGCATCTGTTGAAATAATCACATGGTTTGGGGCTCTCATTCTGTTGATGTGTTGTATCACGTTATTGATTTGCATATGTTGAACCATCCTTACATCCATGGGAAAAATCCCACTTGATCTTGGCAAAAGATCTTTTTAATATGTTGCTGGATTTTGGTTTGTTAGTATTTTATTGAGGATTTTGCATCATGTTCATCAGGGATATTGACCTAGAGTTTTCTTTTTCTTTTTTTTTTTTTGTGTGATGTCCTTGTGTGGTTTGGTTTCAGAATAATGCTGGCATTGTAGAATGAGTTTGGAAGAATTCCCTCCTCTTTAATTTTCTGGAAGAGTTTGAGAAGAATTTGTATTGGTTTTTCTTTAAATGTTTGGTATAACTCAGCACAGAAGCCATCAGGTACTGGGCTTTTCTTTAGTCGGAAATTTTTTATTGCTGATTCAATCTCATGGCTGGAAATCGGTCTGTTCAAGGAGTGTTGGCTGGGAAGGGTGGCTCATACCTGTAATCCTAGCACTTTGGGAGGCCAAAGCAGTAGGATCACTTGAGGCCAGAAGGTTGAGACTAGCCTGAGCAAGAGCAAGACCCCACCTCTACAAAAAAATATATAAAAATTAGGCAGGCATGGTGGTGCATGCCTGTAGTCCTAGCTACTTGAGAGGCGGAGGCAGGAGGATTGCTGGAGCCCAGGAGTTTGAGGTTGCAGTGAGCTAGGATGACACCACTGCGCTCTAGTCCAGGTGACAGAGTGAGAACCTGTCTCCAAAAAAAAGTGCTTTTGTATACTATTTGAATTAGGTTGGTATTAATCCAAACTAGATTGATTTAAGTTGTTAATTGCAATCCTCGAGAAAATCACTTAGAAAATCAGTCCACCTCCAAAAGCTGTAGTAGAGGAAACAACAACGGAATTAAAATAGTGCACTAGAAAATATCTGTTTAACACAAAAGAAGGCAGTAATGGAAGAATAGAGGAACAAAAGGACATAAGACATGTAGAAAACAGCAAAATTGCAGAAGTCCTTCCTTATTGGTAATTACCTTAAATGTATTAAACACTCCAATCAAAAAGAGTTTGGCAGAATGAATTAAAAACATTGATCCAACTATATGCCATCTACAACATACTTTAGATTCAAAGACAAAATAGGTTGAAAGTAAAATGATGGAAAAATATATACCATGCCAAGGTAATCTTCCAAGTATGACACAGAACCTAGGATCCATAAAACAAAATATTAATAAATCTGACTATTGAAATTTTAAAAATCTGCATGGCAAAATCTGCTATAAGCAGCATCAAAAGGCAAATAACAAATTAGGGAAAAGATTTACAACTCCTATTAAAAACAAAGTTTAGGCCGGGCACGGTGGCTCACGCCTGTAATCCTAGCACTCTGGGAGGCCGAGGCGGGAGGATCGCTCAAGGTCAGGAGTTTGAAACCAGCCTGAGCAAGAGCGAGACTCCATCTCTACTAAAAATAGAAACAAAGTAATCGGCCAATTAAAAAAAAATGTATAAAAGAATTTAGCCAGGCATGGTGGCACATGCCTGTAGTCCCAGCTACTTGGGAGGCTAAGGCAGAAGGATCGCTTGAGCCCAGGAGTGTGAGGTTGCTGTGAGCTAGGCTGACTCCACAGCACTCCAGCCTGGGCAACACAGTGAGACTCTGTCTCAAAAAAAAAAAAACAAAAAACCCCACACAGCTTAATTCACTTAATATCTATTTTTAAAACTACCTAAAATAAATAAGAAAAAGAGCCAAAGTAAACAGAAAAAATGAGCAATGAATATTATTAAATGCTGCAAAATATACAAATGGTTTTTAAAAATAAGAAAGAAAACTGAACTTTATAAGAGAAATGCACATTTAACTGATATTGAGACACCACATTTCTATCAAATTATCAATGACAAAACAACCTGATAGCACTGAGTCGGTGAAAGTATAGAGAAATAAACATTTCCATATATTCCATGGGAAAGCATGAAGTGCTATGGTGGAGAGCAACATGTCAAAAACAAAATAACTAACAAAACTTGAAATGCACAGACCCTTTGAACTAATAATTGTACATATGCCAAATAACATATGGACAAAGGTATTTATCGTAGTGTTGATTATAATAGTCAAAGATCAGGAAATGTCCTTCAAAAGGAGACTTGTTAAATTATGACATCTATTAACACATAAAATGGCTAGGTGCTAGGATGTTGGGTGCATATATATTTAGAATTGTTCTTTTAACTAAAGTCTATTTTGTCTGATATAATTATAGCCACCCATCCTTTCTTTTAGTTAGCATTTGCATGGAGTATCTTTTTTTCATCTCCTCACTTTCAGCCTATATGAATATTTAAATTTAATCTCTTGTAGACAACTGATTGCTGGATTTTTTTAAAAATCCACTTAGCCATTCTATGATTTTTGACTGGAGAGTTTAATCCATCTACATTTGAAATAATTATTGCGCGGGGAGGACTTCCGGTTACCATTTTGTTAATTGGTTTTCATCTGTTTTGCAGTTGTTTTGTTCCTCTCCTTCCTCTCTTACTATCTTCGTTATTTGATTTTTTTTCTTTTTTTGAGACACAGTCTTGCTCTGTTTCCTGGGCTAGAGTGCAGTGGCATCATCATAGTCATCATAGCTCACGGCAACCTCAAACTGCAGGGCTCAAGTGATCCTCTTGCCTCAGCCTCCCCAGTAGCTGGCACTACAGGCATGTACCACCACACCTGGATAATTTTTACTATTTTTAGTAGAGACAGGGTCTCACTCTTGCTCAGGCTGCTCTCAAATTCCTGACCTCAAGCACTCCTCTTGCCTCAGCTTCCCAGAGTGTTAGGATTACAGGCGTGAGCCACCACACTCTTCCTGTTATTTGACTTTTTTAAAAAAGTGAGTTTTGATTCCTTTTTCTTTATCTTTTGTGTATGTATTACAGGTTTTGTCTTTGTGGTTATCATGAAGCTTGAACAAAGTAGTTACACCATCTATTTTAAGTTTCTAACAACTTTAATTGCATATTAAAAATTCTATACTTTTACTCTCCCCTCCACACTTTGTGTTCTTGAGGTCAGAGTTTACTTCCTTTATATAGCATAACCATTAACAATTTTTTTCATTACAATTATTAATCTTTTTTAACTTTTGGTGTTAAATGTAATTTGCACACTACCATCATAGTGTTACATTATTCTGTATTTCTCTGTACGTTTACCTTTATCAGTGAGATTTATGTTTTTTTTCTGCTTTCATGTTGCTATTAAGCATGTTTCTATTCCAATTTGAAGAATTCCCTTAAGCGTTTCTTATAAGGCAGTCTAGTGGTGATGAACTCTTTTAGGTTTTGTTTATCTGGGAAAGACTTTTTCTGTCCTTCATTTTTAAAGGATAGCTTTTCTAGGTAAAGTATTCTTGGTTGACAGATTTTTCTTTCAGTACTTTGAATATATCACTCTACTTTCTCATGGTCTTTCAGGGTTTCTTCTGGGAAATCTTCTGATAGTCTTATTGAGGTTCCTTCCTATGTGATGAGTCAATTTTCTCTTGCTGCTTTCAAAATTCCCTTTGTCTTTGAATTTTGACAATTTAATTATAATGTCTCAGTGAAGACCTCTTTTGTTCAACTTATTTGGGATCCTTTGGGCTTCTTGAATCTAGATGTCTATTTTCATTCCCAGAATTGGGACTTTTTCAGTCATTATTTTTTTAAATTAGCTTTTGGTCCATCCCCCCTTCTGGTACTCCTACAATTGATATATTGGTTTGCTTGATTGTGTCCCATAAAACCTGTGGGCTCTCTTCACTTTTTAAATTGATACATGATAATTATACATATTTATGGGGGCACATGTGATATCTTAATACTTGTATACAATGTGTAATAATCAAGCTAGTGTAATTAAGATATCCATCACCTGAAATATTTTTTATTTCTTTGTTGGAAACATTTCAAATATTCTAGCTATTTTGAAATATATACAATAGATTGTTAACTATAGTCACCCTACTGTACTATTGAACTAGAACTTATTCCTTCTGTCTAATTGTGTTTTTGTGACTTCTGTGCCCATTTATCAATCTCTCTTCACTCTTCCTCTTTCTTCACTTTTTTTTTTTTTTTGAGACATAGTCTCAGTTTGTTGCCCAGGCTGGAGTACAGTGGCATGACCACAGCTCACTGCAACCTTGAACTCCTGGGCTCAAGTGATCCTCCCCACTCAGCATCCCAAAGTGCGGAGGTTATAGGCATCAGCCACCATACCTGGACATTCACTCTTTATAATTCTTTTTTCTCCTCTGATTTGATAATTTAAAATGACGTGTCTTTATGTTGGCTGGTTCTTCTGCTTGATTGAGTCTGCTGTTGAAGCTGTATATTGCATTTTTCAAATTTCTGTTGTATTATTCAGCTGTAGAATTTATTTGGTTCTTTTTTATGATTTCTCTTTGTTGAAATTTTTATTTTGTTCTTGTATTGTTTTCCTGATTTTTTTGAGTTATCTGTGTTCTATTGTAGCTTGCTGAGCTTTTTTATAATTATTTAGAATTCTTTTTCAGGTAATTCATAGATAGCCTTTTCTTTGGGTTTGTTTACTGGAAATTTCTTGTTTTCCTTTAATGATGTCATGTTTTCTTGAGAGTGTGTGTGTGTGTGTTTGTGTTCCTTGTAGCTTTTCATTGGTATCTTTTCTTTTGAAGAAGCAGTTGTCCTTCCTAGACTTTATGGACTGGCCTCAGTAGGGAAAGACTTTTCCCTGCAGGTGCACATGAGGGTACTGGTCACACCAGGAGTGAGGGGGTGCACAGGGATGCCAGCATTGGGGGGAGGATGCAGTAGCTCCATTTTGGGGAGGCATAGTGGCACAGGCTCCAGGTGGCTCTGGCAAGTAGGGTCCATGTCAGTCAAAACTGTGTGTGTCCTTAGCAATGAATGGCGTGGGGGGTTGTGGTAGTCATCAGGGCTTTTGGAGTCCTCTTGTTTTTCTTTTCCCCTGCAGAAAACTTGTAGCTAAGATAATTCTCTCAGCCCTGAGCTAAGCCTGGAGGATGTGGTGACATAGGAAAAATGAAACTGTCCTTCCTGTCCTCCTCTATGCAGTTATTCTTGGGTTTTGTGTTCTACTGGGTTGATATACCTTCTTAACTGGACTCTTGAGCTCTCCCGGAGCCATTTTAGTATGTGGATAATTGTTAAATCATTGTTTTTGTTGGGGGTACAAGGGCTAGGACCTCCTAGTCCTCCATATTCCTGACATTATACCCAGACAATTCATTCCAAAAATCATCAGTCTCCCAGCCACCCCTTGGTTCAAATTTTGGGAAGATGTAGACAGAGCAGTAACTTTCTTCTCTTTTCTCTAGGGAGCTGTCTACCAAAGTGTTTTGGTCTATTCATTCCCTTGGGTTTAAGTTTATCCCACCTCTTGCTACTGACAATTACTTCATTGCTGCAGGGAGGTAGCCTCCTGTCCCCTTGGCCCAGAAGTTTCAGACTCTCCCAGGATATCACAGTTCAGAATTCCCAAGTCTTCTTCTGCCTCCAGCCCTTGTCCTTCTGAGACCATCATACTCCTTAGGCACAGCAATGGGGGGAGATGATCACTAATGAGGCCCTCGGGCTTTGGATGAAGCACACGCTTAAGTGGGCCCTGGGAAACCTATTAGGTAACTTTTCTTACTGAGAGTAAGTATGCCCTCCTTACTGGGAATAGAAGTTGGAAGGTAAGAGGAGATGAGGGGAAAAGATGTGGTGGAGTCCGTCTGCTCCCACTGCCTACAAAATCCTTCTACAGTCACCTCTGCTACTTCACTATTTTGTTTACAGAGAAGCTGATGTTTGATCTGGGCCTGGAAGAATGAGCAAATCTTCAGGTGGGAAAAGGACATTCTGATATTGGAGAAGTATGTGGAAGATCAGGGAGAAATGGGTGGTCATGGCATATTCGGGTGGTTGTATGGTCTGCTGGAGTAAGGAAGAAGATGGTGTGGAGTGAGATTGAAAATCTGTGGTGAAACCCACATTGTGATGGCTGGAATTGGACTTTCTCCAACCAGAACCCAAGTCACCTTCTCTTCAACCTAGAATCAGCCCCTCTCTTTCTCGGGAGTCATTGCGAAGACTTATGCTGGCTCCAGGGTAGGAGAGTGGGCAGTGAGCCTGGCCAACAGAAGAGCTGAGAGTTAGAGAGGGCTGGACTTTGGGGCATGGTGGTCCTGAGTCTACATGTTTCTCTTAAATCAATGTCCCACGCTCTGGTCTTTTCCCTCCAGGGATGGCATAGAAGAGGCCATGGAAGTTGGCTCTTTGTAGGGTGTGGGTGCTGGGGACCAAGTTCAAAGCTCCTGATAAAATTTACCAGCTTGAACTCATGTTTAAAGTAGAGAGAAAGTCCTATAAGGAGGGAGTCTTAGGTTCTGATGGCTAATGGGACATGGAAGATTCCAAATATCTCTCCCTTTCCCTCTCCCTCCCTACCTCTTTTTCAGCCCAGAGCCTGGTGAGTCACTTGAGCTGGGGGTGCCCCATCAGATGTCTTCACTCTGAGTGTGTTGGCCACTACCCGTGGGCAGGCATGCCTCTGCCGCATACAGGCCCTGGTCTATGCCTCACTCTGGCTCTGCACCTCTGTGTCTCTGTGGCTGCCTCTAGGTCTGCTGGGTCTTTGTCTTTCAGTCCCTTCTCATTTTCCCTTCATTTGGGTGGGGAAATGCAGACAGATAAGAGCGATGCAGAGAGGCAGGGTCTGCCTACGTAAGAGGACAGACTTTGAAATCAGACCTGGGGACAGATCCTGGACCAGGGCAAAGCTATGTGACTCCTTTAACAAGTCAGTCTCTAAGTCTCAACTTCCTCATGTGTAAATTAATAATAATTATGCCTACTACCACGTAGTGGTCTTGCAGGGATTAAATAATATTGTGCTTGTGGCATGCTTAGAACATCACTTGCCCATTGTAAGGGCTCAACAAAGAGCAGCAATGGTTACAGCAGTGATAGTTACAGCAGCAATGGTGGTTGTGTTGTTGTTTCTATTCTCTCAGTCCCATAGGTGTTTAGAGGGAATGTGGGGATATTACCAGGGACGGGTAAGTTGGAGGCAATGTCAGTGCCTCCTGCCACGTGTCTAGGAAAGCAGGGGGCAGAGGTAGGGGTGGGAAGAAGGGGCAGAGAGACGGGGCTGGAAATGCAAAGGTATTTCAGGTCTTAGATTCAGAACAGCCAAGAAAGGTAACACTGGTCTATTGCCCGCCTCTGCCATCCAGATTCACGTGTTTCCTTCTCTTCTCTGGCACCATTTGATCTCTCCAGATAAGTCTTCTATCCAGAGATTTTCACCAGGGTAGAATGTGACGGGTGCATGGTGAGCAGGGAGCAAAGTGAAAGGACTGAGCCCGTCTTGCTATTTGGGGATTTTTCATCACTGGGACTTCTTAAATGCAGGGGCCGCTGCACCAGATGCTCTCCCTACATCACTTAAATTAATCATGAAAACATTCCTGTGGGACCGAGGATGTCATTGATGCTTGAAAGGGTTAAAAACTCCCGCTAAGTAAGAGCTTAGTTGCGAGTGAAGGAGCTGAAATTAAAACCCAGACGTGCACGAACCTGAAGCTCCTGTGTGTCCCACTGTGCCATGCTGGCTCCAAGGAAAACAACAGGCTTCTGCCCTCAGGAAAGCAGAAAATTATGTCTTGGGGCGCTTGTGCAGGCCACCGCACTTGAGTCCCTCATCAAGAAGGACCAATGGGGAGTCTCAAACCCAGAGGAAAAAATGTGACTTGGGCACATCACATACCATCTGGAAGGCCAGACAGGACTAGAAGCCAAACCTTCCGACTCCAGCCCCCAAACTCCCTGTTACCTGAGGCTACCCCAGAGTTGGGTGGCGAAGCAGACATCCCAGAATGCATTGTACACTGGCACACACATGTCCAAATGGACATGTACACAAACACATTGGTGTAGATCAAAAGAGCCTGTGTTTTTGAGACAGAGTATCACTTTGTCGCCCAGGCTGGAGTGCCGTGGCCTCATCATAGCTCACTGCATTCTCAAACTCCTGGCCTCAAGCGATCTTCCTGCTTCAGCCTCCCAAGTAGGTGAGACGACAGGAATGTGCCACTGTGCCCAGCTAATTTTTCTACTTTTTGTAGAGATGGGATCTCGCTATGTTTGTATAGGCTGGTCTTGAGCTTCTGGCCTCAAGAGATTCTCCTGCCTCAGCCTCCCAAAGTGCTAGGATTACAGGTGTGGGCCACCACACCCGGCTAAAAGAGCCTTTTAGGAAAGTATTAATATAACATTGGTCTAAGGCCCTTCTGAAATCTGTAGATTGGCGTCAATCATGTTTACGCCTAATTTAACACCTCCCTTACTGACTTAAAATTCTAAATTAAACTGATGTCTTCAAACTTCTTTATGGGCTCCTAAAACATCAGAATAACTTTCATAAAAGGATGGTTTACTTGGGGATAAAAATATAATCACAAACACAACTTGTGATAGAACCATAAAATATCAGAACTCGAAGAGACCTAAAGATCATCTGATCCAACTCTCTCGTTTTCCAGGTGAGGAAATGGTCTCTGCGACCTTGTGATCAGCTGCCCCCTCACACAGCAGACGCTCGAGGGCAGATTTCATGGTTCCCTACGCAGTGGCTGTTGCTCTAAGCTCTACACAACTGACCTCAAGGCAACACCAGCCTCCTGTTGGAGAGGAGCCATTGGCTAAATAACAAGGCTCTGATGATGATAGGACATCAACCTGAGCATGACCTGGCAGCTTGATGGACCACCTGCCATGCAGGTAAGTGCCCTGAAGAAGAGATTCAATCCGGCCAGGTGAGGCCTCTTAGGGAACGTGAGGTTGAGTTTGGGTTTCAAAGGAGTAAAGTTTTAAGGCTTGGGGTATACGAAGAGAAGAGGAGGAGAATGTGCCTCTTAGTTGAGGGAGTCGAGGGGAAGGCAGGATGATTGACCGTTGATGGCAGGGTGAGGAGGTGGCCGTGATTCCAGTGGTTTGAGGAGGTGTTGACAGATTCCATGCGCCCCGTCTGAGGCTGGTGGCAACGTTGGTAAATGCCAAGGGGCATTTTTAGGGGAGGATCCAACAGAATCTGGAGCAACCTGCTGTGGCACAGGGATGGGGCCTCTGGCTTTGGGTACAGGGCCAGAAACCCTGTTAGGGACAATAACAGGGACATTGAGAGGAGGCACAAATTTGGGAGAAATGAGGACTGAATAACTGATTCCTTTACTTATGATAATTCAGCAAACAACACAGACAGATACAACTCCACACTTTGATTCCAGGAAACTGAGTGTAGTGGAGTTTCCATAACAACTGGGATTGGAGGATGACACCTGTCGGCATTCAGGACGTGGCATAGGAGGGCAGCCTTGGGGGATGAATAGAACTTCTCCAGATGGGTGATGAGGGACTCCAGGGAATTCCAGGACATGAGAACAGCCTGTCCAAAGACAGGTGCACTGGGGAGTCAGAGTGAGGGGTGCACACGGGGGAGCAGTGTCGTGAAGGACCAGAGTCTGCGCTAAGGCGCGTGGACCCGACGTGGATGGTGGGGAAGAGGCAGTTAAGGTCACGCTAGTTGGTGGTTAGAAAAAGCAAGTATCTGTCAGAATCACCAGGAAAGAGAAAACGAGCATCATGAAAGGGGACAACCTCTGGAGGTGTGAGGTGCGCGTGACAGGATGTGGTGACCAGTCGTACTTGAAGGTGCAGGAAAGAGAATTAATCTAGAATCTTCCTGACTTCCGATTTTGGCACTGGGCCAGCTCCACTCCCAGGCAGAGGGGAGGTGTGGGTTAATGACTGAGAATTTAGCCGAGGCAGGCGGGGTTGCAAGGGCTGGCGGAAGTGTGCTCAGGGGCGGCACTGGGTCTCTGGACAGATCTGGGGATCGTCACTGCAGCTGGAGCCCCGGGAGCAGGTGCTCTTCTCACACGGGATGACACGCTCTTGCTTCCCCATGGCTGTTCCCCGTGGAGAGGGTGGTCCTTCTTCCCTTGCAGTTTTTTTTCCCTGTAACTGAGAGAGAGATGAGAGACCCAGGATTACCATGGGCTTGTCCTGAACCCAGCTAAGTAGAAGAAATGGAAAACATAAATGAACCGACCCAGGGCAGGTGAGAAGAGAGACACACGTGGTCCGTCAGCATAGAGCTGGGAGGCGTAGAGGGGGTCAGATGGGCCTCTACGAGCAGGAGATTATAGCATTGCTGCAGCCCCTTAGCCCTCGGGGCTCTGTCTGCAGGACTGGCCATCTGTGTCACTCTCAACCAGCCCACTCCATGCAGAGGTCACCGGGAGAAGCTGGAGTCCCTCCAATAACTGTTCCACCCAGGTGCTCAGTTCCCCTCGCTATGGCCAGGAGGCAGGATGCCCGGCTCCCTGGGTACGGACGAGGTGGGGCGCAGAGGCTGGGCAGGTCTGCCGGTGTCAGGAGGTGCACAGGGCAGGGGCGGACAGAGGCTCTGACATCTGAATTCTGGACGCCATTAGCCCTTGGGAAGTGCAGGGTGGCCAGCCTGGGTTGGGGCAAGGACGTGAGTCCCTAGGATGTGGGGGCAAGGGGTGGCCCATGGAAGGCTGGGTGTGGGGCTCCTTTCTGGGAGGGAGGTATCACAGTGACTCCTCCAGCCCGTGCTCCTGTCTGTCCCCCCAACCCAGGCCCCAACATGCGCCACTGGCCTGAGTCCAACTGGACGAGCCCACAGGAGTTTGTGATCCTGGGCTTCTCCGGGTGGCCGCAGGGGCTCCGCGTGCTGCTCTTCGCCCTCCTCCTGCCACTCTACCTGGCCACGCTGGCGGGGAACCTCCTCATCCTGGCCCTGGCTCTGGTGGCCCCGGCCCTGCACACACCCATGTACTTCTTCCTGGGGGCTTTATCTGCCGTTGAGGTGGCCTACACGCTGGTGCTGACCCCACGCATGCTGGCCGGCTTCCTCCTGCCCCCTGGGGGCCAGGCTGTTGCCCCCTCCAGCTGTGCCGCCCAGATGGGCCTCTTTGTGGCTCTGGGGGGCTCCGAGTGCCTGCTGCTGGCCGCCATGGCCCTGGACCGCTACCTGGCCATCTGCCACCCTCTCTACTACCCTCAGCTCATGACCACTGGCCTGTGCTGGGGCCTTTTGGCCTCCTGCTGTACGGGTGGCTCCATCCTGGCCTTGGCCCTCACCACTGCCGTATTCCAGTTGCCCTTCTGCCGCGGCGGACTGGTCAACCACGTCTTCTGCGACCTCCCAGCCGTGCTCTTGCTGGCCTGCGGGAACCGGGACCTGCAGGAACACATCCTCCTGGCGGCCTGCCTGCTGCTGCTCGTGCTGCCTCTCGTCCTGATCCTGCTCTCCTACACCCGGGTGCTGGTGATCATTCTGGGAGTCGGGGATGCCGCAGGCCGCCGCAAGGCCCTCAACACAGTGGCATCCCATCTCACCGTGGCTGTGCTCCACTACGGCTGTGCCACGGCCATGTATGCCAGGCCCCTGAGCAGCCGCTCCCTGGAGGAAGACAAGCTGGTCTCGCTCATCTACATCAACCTCACGCCGCTACTCTACCCGGCCATCTACACACTGCGGAACCGGGACATGCAGGGAGCCCTGCAAAGGGTGGTCAGCCAGAGGACCCTGGGGCTGGCCCACCAAGCTGATCTCGCCTGATGCTGAGTCCAGGTGGTGGTGTCTGTCCTAAGACTTTCCCTCTGATGGAAATCTTGCCTTTCTAGAGCCATCCATGGCTCCCCATCCATGCCGACTGGACATAAACCTGAGCACGGCCTACGAGGACCTCCAAAAGCTAACTCCAGCCTGGTCCTCCTGCTTGTGTTCACAGCTTGAGCTGGACAGGCCTTGGTTGTGAGGGTGTCTCCTGAGCATTGTAAGAGGTTCAGGCTCCACAAGTGTCTTCTCACTAGACACCAGTAGCATCCTCCACCCCGCCCCAGATGCAATGATTAGAAACACCATCGGACATTGCCAAGGGTCCCCTGAGGGGCAAAACCACCCCTGGCTGAGAACCACTGCTCTAAACTCTGGCCACACAGTATCTTTTGAAGAGAAATGAGTATTAATGTACAAGAAGTTTATAGCAGCACTATTTATAACAGACAAAAATTGAAAATGTCCATGAATGTAGAGCAAACAACTTGTGGCATATTCACTCCGTAGAACACTACACAGCAATAAAATAGAATGAACTGCTGCTACCAGCAAAAAATAAGGACAACACAGATGTAATATGGAGTCTAAGAAGCAAGACACAGTGAGTACCTACCATGTGGTTCATCTAAACAAAGGGCAGTAACAGACTGACGGTGGCTGATGATTGATGTCATAATGGTGGTTACCTGGGTTAAGGATTTTGGTTGGCGGAGGCCCAGGGGAGATTGCCCAGACACTGGAGATGTTCTTTATCTTGATTTGGTGGTAATTACATGGCTGTGTACGTGTGTAAAACTCCATCAAGATGCACACTTTAGGAAGTGTGCATTTTACTATTCAGTCTTTCCTTGGTATCCATGGGGGACTGGTTCCAGGTAACCCCTAAAACTCACAGATGTTCGAGTCCCTGATATAAAATGGTGTGGCATTTGCATATAACCTATGCACCTCCTTACGTATACTTGTCACCTCTAGATTGCTTATAATACCTAATACAATGTAAATACTATGTTAATCATTATGCTGTATTATATTTTTAATTGACTTTTTAAAAAATACTTATTTTCTATCTGCGGTTGATTGAGCCTGGGGACGCAGATGGCCGATTGTATGTAAAATAAACTGCAGCTGATTTGTGTGAGCCAGGAGCAGAGGCAGGACTTCCACACTCTCACGCCCTCCTCAGGCTGCTTTATGTGTCCCTCTAATCTCCTCTCTCTCCTCCTATGACAATCCCTATACTACTCAGGGATCAGCCCAGATACCGTTTTCTCTGCAAAGCCCTCCTTGGTACCTTTCCATCCTCAGTACCACTGTTACTCTAAAAAATAGAGTAACCACTGTTACTCTAAAAAATAAGTTTGGTATCTGCCTTAGACTGTGAGTTCGTTACAGACAGATCTCTGATAGACCCTATCATTTCATTTCAAGATCCATGAACTTGGTGGTTCTTAACAAATACTTGCCAGAGGAATAAACCATAGAAAAGCCCTGGGTAGTTCTGGGTCTCACATACTAACTGTAGGGCTGGGGACACACCTCTTGAATCCTCCTCTGCAGTCTTTTCTTCAAGAGGGTCTGAGCTGGCTGTGAGGAAGGAACCCAGTTGGCAACTCTGGGACCAAACTTACCAATGCCAAGCGGCCTTGCAAATAACAGGCGTGTAAGTTGGTATAAGTAACTGCATTCAGAAAACCTGACACCCTGATTATATCTCCGAGGCCAGTGTCCTAGATTCCATGGGAGGAACTTTTCCCTATGATATGACTAAGGACCATCCTTAGCCTAAAAACATTTCCTGAAGGGCCCAATCAGGAACCAGGAATCTTAGAGGCAGAATCGGTGCAATTTTGGCCTACCTGCCCTTCCAGCTGGAGAAGGTGTACGTCTAGCACGGCTGATCTGGAAGCTGGGAAGAATTATAGCTAAGCAGGCCAGACAGAACACAAGACTTTTTATTTTTTTTTACAGTAATTTCAGGTTCACAGCACAATTGAGAGGAAGTACAGACATGTCCTGTGTACCCCACCCCGACACAAGATGAACTCCACTTGAGGTTATACGTCAGAATCCTGAGAAATGTGGGTTGAAGGTGTCTTCCTCCCAGAACGTTTTGTGTTTGCTTCTGAAAGTTGTTTCAAAGACCACAACAAATTTCTATGTTAATTGTTCAGTTTTTCTACTGGGACAGGAATAGAACAAAGTCAAAATTCTAACTTACATGAGATGCAGGTCAGAGCTTATGACTCAACCAGGTAAGCTCTTGCCCTACCGAGAGACAGACAAGCTTTCGGTCTCTGGTCTACCTCCCCCCTGGATGCACAGCCTTTTGAAAGTTCTGAATTTGTGAGTTATGTCAGGACCAGCTCCCTGCCTGGTGTGGCCCCAAGGCCGGTTTCTTGTCCTCTACAGTCTGTAACACTTAAACCCACAGTGCAGCTGCTGCATCAACTCACAAACTTTATTTCTGGTTTTCAGTTCCCTCGGCACAGCTGGCACCTGGAAACTTCTCTTATTTTCTTACAAGCTGAATTACGCATCGAAAAGAACGTTGGCCTTGTGCTGCCCATCATTTCTAGCTGTTTATAGTGGAAGAGTTTCCACTTAGTCCACCAGACTGCCTGAGATGGGAGCCCTAACCTTACACATCCAACATGTAAACAGAACTTATAAACTAGTCGATTGAGAGGTATCAGAAGATGTCACGAGGTTGCTAGCTTCCAGACTCAGGGCTCTGGAATACTTGCCAGCAACCAGCAGGACAAATGGCTGGCGCTGCAGAATGGACCTCTGGTTTGGTAATAAATTCATCTTGTTCCAGGTATAATATATAACACAAAGACAGGGGTGTGCTTTAGTATAGAAAGTCTTGATAGATATTATTCTATATATTATGGTATATATCTCTACAAATTCAAAATTATGTTCAGCTCACCAGTGCAACTAAAAAATAATAAAGATTATTTTTATGTAGCACACTCAGGAACGTAACCCCTATGTATATAACTCCTCTGGGAGTGTTCTGATGCTTAAATCATTAAGACAACAGATATGATAATCTATTTCCATATTTAAAAGCTTAATATCCACAGTTGACACAGATACCCTTTATAATTAAGCATAGCCCATAAAAATATATCACTCTAGCGTGCTATTATCCTCCCATCATTAGTGTTAACAGAACAAGCTGTCCCTAAGCTACCAAATTGTCAGAATTTCAAGTTGGTGTGGCGCTCTGCAGATGGTGGTGATGGACTGTCTGGCTCAGGGCTCTTCCACATGCAGGACATCCACAGGTTTTCATTCCCAGATGTCTTGGGACTTCTTGACGACGACAACCCGCTCTGGCACTCACCCCTGCAGTTTCTCCCTGGTGTGAATTCTGTGATGGCGAATGAGGTTGGCCTTCTGGGAGAAGGTCTTCCCGCATTCGGAGCACCCGTAGGGCTTCTTTCCCAGGTGAGTCCTCTTGTGGATGATAAGGCACGAGTTCTGGGAGAAGGCTTTCCCGCACTCGCTGCACCCGTAGGGCTTCTCGCCCGTGTGCGTGCGCTGATGCAGAATGAGGTGTGACTTTTGGAAAAACGCTTTTCCGCACTCGCCACAGCCGTAGGGCTTCTCTCCCGTGTGGATTCTGTAGTGTATGATGAGACAGGACTTCCGGGAGAAAGACTTCCCGCAGTCCTTGCAGCCGTAGGGCTTCTCCCCGGTGTGAGACCGGTGGTGCTCCACGAGGCGCGACTTGTGGGAGAAGGTTTTCTCACATTCTGAACACTTATAAGGCTTCTCTGCAGCACGGATCGTCTCAGGTGCAGAGGGGCCTGTCTTCTGGGAGGTTGTGTTACCACGACTGCTGTCTCCACTGGGTCCCTGTTTTGTGTGATCTCCCTGATTGCTGAACCCACTCCCCTGCCCGCTGCACCCGTAGGATCTGTCGCCCCTGTGGACCCTGTGATGTACGATGAGCTGTGATCTGCAGGGGAAGGTTTTCCCGCACTTCGTGCACTTGTGGGGTTTCTCACCGCTGTTGCTTCCCTGACCTGCACTAAGGGCTTTGTCGTGGCTTGAAGCTTTTCGACACTGGCTACATTCATGTGGATCCTCTCCAGAACGTGGAGTTTCAAGCTTAGAATAGAGAAATAAGTTCCCATGTCTGTCACACTCAAATCTCCTCCTTGCAAGGTATGCAGTAGGACTGACGTCCACGTTGCATTTCAAACTCTTTCCACATGACTTACATGTGTGGGCTGGCTGTCCTGAAGGGACAAGGTTTGTGTTCCGATGGGAATTTTTTCCAAGTTCATTGCATTCTTGGAGATCTTTTTTGTTCACATTTTTCTGGGCTAGGCCTGCATCACTTGAACGTTTGTCTTGGTGTTCCTGTTGTCTACCTACTTGTGTAGCAACTTGCCAAACTTCTAGAAAAAAATAAATGACATAAATTTGTTAATCTTTCTAGTTAGCATATCACAAAATTAAATTATTTCAGAAATGTTTGGGAGGAGGATTAATTTTGTGCTTTTGAGCCTAATTGCCCAGGCTAAAATAATAACTCTTCCACGACAACTTCTAGTTACTTGGATTTTGAAAAGAAAAAAGCAAGACATAGGAAAGGGATAAAACATCAATGAACGTAAGCAGCTTTGCTGTTATCGAGTTTCACACAGGAGGCTGGCAGAAGAAAGACAAGTCGAAGTGAGCCAGCAAGAGACACTGGAAGGGAAGTGGCTTCGAGGTAGGAACGTGTCGATGAGCCAGCTCACTGGACAGCGTGCAAGGGGGAGCCCCTGATCTGCAGTGGCTCCCCACTTCCCTGGTGGAAACACCGTGGCTGGTTTCGAGTTGCCACAAAGATGTCGCTGAGTGCACAGCTGGGAAGATTCCGGCATAATTGGCTATGACAGGCCAGTCCCAGACAGCTCTGGCATATCCCTATGTGAGAAGGGAGACGTGACAAGGACAGCTCATCAGGAGATGAGGGTATGCATTTAAGAAATTTGAGCAAAGATTATTAAAGACTAGGGTTTCCAGGGGAATGGAGAGAGAAGAGTGTTTAAGAAATCTGAACAAAGGACTCAGGCTGAATGAGGTAAAAGCGATGCCAGTGCCTTGCTGTATTCCTGGGGAACAGGAAGGCTCTTCACTGTCTGCACTTCCTGTGTCCTTTCCCCTGTAAGTTCCCTCTCATTCTGCATACCAAGTTAATTTTCTCAAAGCATTACATCCTTCACTGTCCACTGCACAGTGATTTGTCCTCCCATGGACCTGTGCATCTTTGTTATGTCTAGTATAAGGACATGAAAGAGTAAGTACAAGCCATCCTGGCCCCAGAATCAGGTTCCCTGCTGTCCACCACTTCCTTCAGGACACCACACCTGGCTGATGGCCAGACCCTCACTGGGCCCCTTTTCATATGCCCGATGGGCCTGGCTTCAGACCAGCCTCCCACTAAACCCACACATGTTGTATGTCCTTGGGCATGTTGGTTTCGACACCACTGAGGAATCCACTTGGAGAATCTTAAATGGCGGAGTCTTCATTCTGTACTTAGATCCTTATATGCTTGTATCTTACATTTTAAACCCAAAACTCTTGCTGCTGCCTCACCTATGGCACCCAGTTCCTGAGCCCAACTGCTGAATTCCCAAGAGGTAAAGACCATCTCCTACTGCTCTCCCCCATCAAACTGTCCGGGGTGGGACCCAGCCGGGGATATTTTTAAAGCTCCCCACATGACTCTGGTGGGGATCCTCAGTTAATAACAATTGCCCTGAACAAATGCCTGGCAAAGAATCCCTGTCCTGGAAGGAAAAGAAAATCCCTCCCTCAAGAGGGATTTATTTAGTGAGCACCCACCACAAGCTTCCCATGGCAGTGAGAACAAATGAAAGAAAGGCTCTGCTCCCTGGGGGTTATACTGAGTTGGGGGAAGCGGCACTTATAACTATGAGGCAGAATGGGACCACATTACATGGTTTTGAAAGAGGAGAAATTTAAAAGTCATATAAAAGGTAACACACTAAGGCTGGGTAGCAGAGTAACCAGATGCATTAAGTAAATAAAGTTGGCATTAACATCTAAGATCAACTAGAGCCAATAATGGAATCAGGAAAACCAACTAGTAATTAAACCCTCCAGGCATATGATATGTTTGGGGATGATGTGAGAAGAGACAGAAAAAAATGGAAGGAAATGAAAGGAATTGCTTTAAAAAAGGACCTACAGGATCAGAAAGAAAAGAGAGCAAAACGAGAAGATTCCATGGTGACTAAGCTATGCTAAGCCACAGCATGTGAGAAGGAACTAGCGTCTAATAGAAAAGACGTTCGGCTCTCAATAACCCGGCCCCTTCATTTTCTATGGCAGAAACTCAGCAATCAATATGAGTAAATGCAACACAAAGGCAAACTCTAAGGGACACGATGGTGATTTAAAGCCATCAATTTGCGCTGAAGGACAGGAATGGCTGTCACCTGCCTGCAGGTGCGAAGGAGCAGATGGGAACTGAGATATAGGTGTAGCAAATAAGTTCCTGAAGCATTTCACAGTGAAAGAAAGGAGGAGATAAGTGTAAAAGAAAAATAAATGGTACAAAATAACAGCTATTTTAAAATAGGGCAAAGCTATGAACACAGGGGAAAGCCTATTCCATAACCATGGGGACAAATGTAAGACTTAAATTCTAGAGAAAGACTGAACAATCAAAGTCTTAGTAGACACAGCAGGGCACAATAAAAGAATAAATGAAGACAGACGACGTCTTTCTCCACAATCCAGGGACAGGAAAGTAATCGTGTAGTGAGTGGTGTGTGCAGGTGGCAGGATCATTTAGGCATCTCAAGGTCTGGGGCCAGATGTCCACAGCTGCTTGCAAAGGCCCAAGGCTGTGAAGAATGGTTGCCTGGAACAAGAAAGCACCCGAGGTCCTGCTCTGTGACTCCCTGCAGGCCGTTAACTCACCTGAGAAGCTCCACCTGCGCATCTCCTCCTTCTCTACCCATGGCTCTTTCCCCTGCTCCAACCTGGAGATCACAGCTGGTTTGCTGACTTGACACCCTGTTCGTGAAAAATAGTTACAGGATTTGTGCCGAGCCAGGCCCTCTAAGCAAACAGACGGGACATCTCGGCCAAAGAACGGATGTCTCACTTGGGAGGTAACTTCACAAATAATCCAAGTGAGACGGAGGCTCTGACCCCTGAAACCCAAGGCCAAGTGCTTTTAGAATCTAAGAGGTTTCACGGTTTTATAGAACCGAGCGAGGAAAGCATCTCAGACACAGCCTGCGGACCCCCGGGAAGCCGTCCTCACCTACGGAGACCAGGTGGCTATAGTTCTCCAGCATCACATCCCGGTACAGGGTCCTCTGCGCAGAGTCCAGCTGCTGCCACTCCTTCCGAGTGAAGCCCACAGCCACGTCCCCGAAGGACAGTGACCCCTGGAAAAGCACGTTCCTGATTAACCTGGAGTGGTCGGCACTGAGCACCATGGCAAAGGCGCGGAGATGATCTTACCACCTTGGGAGTCGGGCTGCCCCGTGTTAAGTTATACAGGAAGCTTAGCATGCCCCTAACTTTGTACTATACTTTGTGGGAGAGTTAAAAAAAAAAAAGTCCTTAGAAAAGAATCTAACTACTGAGTCTCCATTCATTCCTTCAGTTGAGCAAGCATCTGCCGAAGACCTGCATGCTGCTGGCGTCCTACTAAGTGCTTCAGGGCAAGAACTGAACACAACACCGCTCCTGTTCTACGGTGCTTAGAGTCCGGTGAAAGCTGTACGGTAAGATCACGCCGCCGGCCGAGACACGGTGTAGTTAAGCACGAGCATAGTGCTTCAGAGGGGATCACGTTCGAGCAGAGTCAGGAAAGATAAACAGTGATCTGACGTCTGGAGGATGTTCCTGTCAACAGCCCTGGCACCAGCAAAGGAGTCACAAGTATGGTAGGGGCTACAAAGAGGCGAGAGTGACAATGTAAGGAATAAGGCATGTGTGACAGATCACGCAAGCAGATCACGGGAGAAATTAAGCTTTTTTTTTTTCCTATGGGGACTCCCACGTCACAGTATTTACAGAGGAAAACTATAAAAGATGATCTGATGTGGAAAGAGGGGGAGTCACTGGAAGGGAGAATAGTAGGAGATAAATTAGAGCACAGTCCTAATCCTGGACATGAGATGGTCACAATTAAGGTGGCAGCGAGAGGAAAGCAGAGAAAGGATCCCACAGACAGAGTGGGGCTTGGCTCGCCCGCCCCTTCTCTCCATGAACTAAAGGCCCAAATTTTACATTTTTAAACTTATTATCTATTAGGAAAAAAGAGAATATACTTGTGGACCAGAAAGGAAGATTTAAGTCACAAAACACAAAGATCATAAAGGAAAAGGTGGGCAGTTTTACCTAAGTCATAATTTATACAGATGTCACTTTAATGAAAGTTAAAAGCAAAAAAACCCAGAGAAATTTTTAAGAGTGTAAGTAACAAAGGAGTAGAATTGGAAACAGGAACTCCTACATACCAATAAGAAAAGGACAGGCAGCTCTACAGAAAAATGCATGAAGGACGGAACAGTCAATTCATAGAAAAAAATAAATGAAATGGTGCTCAGTGTAACTGTTAATAGGAAAAATGCAAATTTTCAAAATAAAAAAACCCCCAAAACCCATTTTACATCTATCCTATCAGCATTTTCAAGGTATTTCACAGTGAAGAAACAAGAGTTCCCAAGAATGCGGTGGGCGGGGGGAAGGGAAGCTCTAACTCTGCGGGTGGGAGCGTACACAGATGCACGTACCACAGAGAGCAACTTGGCAATACCTAGAAAGAGCGAAACGCCAAGGTATCTGATTTTAGGTGTATCCTCTCTAAACCCTCACAATGCTGGTTGCCCAAAGAGGAAGTTGAACAAAGATGACAATGACAGCGTTGTTTGCAATAACAAAAGATGAAAAGACAGCTGCCATCTCAATCTACAGGGGCTAGAAAGAATGCGTAGAATGTGGGGGCTAACGTGAAAGAACCTGACCTTGACCACTCTTGCAAACACAATGGCGGGCGAAAATAGTACACTGCCGGATGTTACAATGATACCATTTATGAAAATTTAAAACCACTGCAAACTCTATAGACTGTTCATAGATACCTATCTATGCAATACAAATATTAAAAATATGGACAGAAAAATATAAAATCACAGAAGCATTTGCCTCAGTGAAAGGAGGAACATATGGAATGGGGGGAGAAAAAGAGCATGTCGGCTGAGACACAGACTAGCACAGGCTAAGGACACAACCTCTGGAGACAGACTGCCTGGGTTCAAATCCCAGCCCTGACACTTGTTAGCTGTGTAGCCTTATGCAAGTTACTTACCCTCTCTGGGCCTTAATTGCTTCCTTTGCAAAACGGGAACACTGTATTCACAACTACTCTATCTCCTAGAATGCTGCCTATTAAAGGAGTCAACACAGAACACTGTGGTCTTCAGTGTCAGCTGCAGTTACTGCCTAAAATGGTTTCTTTTAAAATGAAAGATCTGAAAGAAACGTGACAAAATGTTAACATTTAGTCATTTTGAGTGACAGGCGTAAGGTCTCTTGATACATTATCCTTTGTACTTACTCATTTTTTTAATTTTTCAAGATTAAAAAGACCCCTGCCCTGCCACTCCTCCAATCCACAAAGAACGCTAAAGCGTAGCAAAATGATTTTGAGAAGAAAACCAGAATACAGTCATCCTGTGGTATTTGCAGGGGATTTGTTCCAGGACCCGCCTCCGCCCAATACCCAAATACCCGGCTGGTTAAGACCCACCATCATCAGCCCTAAGGAGCCCGAGAATGCCGCAATGTTTTCCATCTGCGCGTGGTTGAATTCGCAGATGCTTGAATACAGAGGGCCAACTGCACGAGAGGAGTCGTCCTCCAGAAAGCAAAAGACAACGTGAAGCTTCAGGAATAAGAACAGCATGAATTTGGAACAGGAACAAATCAACAAATAGTAAATAAAGAAACAGACCCAGAAGTCTGTCGGAATTTATCACATCACACGGAATGCATTTCCAGTGATTGCAAAACAAAACAGTCCTGTGGCTGGGGCAATGGACATCTGAACAACTCAAGTTAGGTAGCTACCCCATAACTTTGACTAAAAGAAATCTAAATCAAATTAAGACTGAAGTGTTAAAAAGATGAAACAATAAAATTGTTTGGAGGAGTCTGATATTATCACGTAAGTGTGAGTGCATTAAGTGCTATGCGGATAAGTGGGGCGGGGCCTGCCTCACAGCGACAGAGGTCAGGGGAAGGCGCCCTGGAAACCTGGCATCGGCAGGGAGAGGAAGGATGGGCAGGACACGCATAGGCAAAGGGGTGGCCCAAAGTGTCCCCGACTGTGGGATGAGAAAAGAATGTGCAGCAGAGAGGGACAGGGAGCAGCACAAGGCCTTGGAGCAGCAGCTGGAGTCGGGGAGGAGGCCAGAAAGGACAGCAGAGCCCAGACTGTGCTAAGGAGCCTGGCTCCCTTCCAAGACGACGCCCTGATCTCTAGCACACGTGCGACCAAGGGCTACAGTCTGCTTAAGCCATTGACTTCTTAAATCAACATTGACCTATCACACACTAAACCTCTATTGTCCCACAGAACTACAGACCATGAGCCACGTGTGTGACTTCACACATTAACTGCCAGTGCATTGTATTTAACTCACGCTGGTTTTGAGCCCGGGGCCTCCTGGAGCATATGTAACTCACACATCTCTTCACCTTGGGAGTCGCAGGAACTATTTTTCGAGTTGCATATAACTCACACACAGAAAACAAAAATAAATTTTTCCTTAAATTAAAAAGGATTGTTTTGTTGTTGAAGTTTTTATTCTATTTTCGTAACAAAACACTGTGGCCCCAAGGATATTTTTTTGTCTAGTGTGGCAGTCAATGTGTTAAAATTTTCTAGTACTCACATTTTCCTAAAAAGTAAAAAAGAGAAACAGGTAAAATTATCCTTAACATCTTTTATGTAACCCAATACATCCAAAATATCATTTTGATATATATGCATTATTTTAAAAATCAGTTTTTCATTTTTTCATACCACATCTTCAAAATCTGGTGTGTATCTTATACTTATAGCACATCCCAATTAAGACATATTTTAAATGTTTATAATAAAATGCAGTCCCATTAAAATGATAAAGTGGTATTTAACAGAAAAATATTTTCCTGTGGTTCTGTTTTAAAACTTTTTTTTTTTTTTTTAAGAGATGGTATCTTGCTCTGTTGCTCAGCCTGGTGGTACTACAGGCATGTACCACCATGACTGGCTAATTTTTCTATTTTTTATAGAGATGAGGTCTTGTTACGTTGCCTAGGCTGGTCTTGAACTCCTGGCCTCAAGTGATCCTCCCATCTTGGCCTCCCAACATGCTGGGATTACAGATGTGAGCCATTGTGCCTGGCTCAGTTTTAAAACTTAAATGTCAATTAAAAATTCAGGTCCTCAGTCACACTAACTACACTTCAGGCGCTTGGTAGCCACGTGTGGCTAATGGCTACTTTATTGGACAGTGTGGCCTAGACTGCACAAATACTAGTGTATTCCTTTGCTGGGCACAAGGTATTGGTAGATAAAACCACAGTTCAGGTCAGTCATTAAGGGGCCAGTTTTATAGTCTGTCTGCATTTAGCCTAATAGATGTGAGACCTTAGGCAATTTCTTTAACATTTCTAGACTCAGTTTGTCCATCTGTAAAATGGGGTGAGGTGGGTTACATATAATACCCTCTCTCAAAGGTTCATTTGTGAAATAATATATGGAAAAGCACAGAAACCAGCATGTAAGTGCTCAACAGATAGAATTTCATAACTTTTGTTATTACCTTTAAGACAGACTGCCTTACCAGGGAGTTCCCAGTGAGACTTCATTTCCAAAAGAACAATAGCTTCCAAGAAAGACACTGAATGAAACCTCCAGCTTCCAGGTTCACAGATAGGTGGAGTCAGCTCTTTCCTCTGGGAAGGCTGGGTGTGGAGCCACCACCTTGTTTTCAATCTCTCATACTGGCCTGAGAGGTTTCTGGTGTCAAACACCCAGCTAGCCCTGGCTTTATTAAGCACAGACATAGAAACCAAGGCCCTGGAGATGCTCTCCTTCCTGGAGTGGATGGTTGTCGTGTTTGTCCACGAGGCCTCATCTTCCTCTGGGACTGACCCCCTCCTGCCCCCACCTAGCACGGGGTGCTCCTGGGAGCTCCCTGTAGTGGCCTCAGCCTCTGAGCACAGCTGACTGGACAGAGAGGGCCTAAACCTGAACTGAGCTGGACCAAATGAATCTTTCCCCAAGACCTTTCAAACTGGATCTACAAAAGGAGACTTGGTCCCTTTCCGGGGCAGAATGTGTAAACGTGAGGGGCAAACCTGTAGCCGTGCTTTTTCTGGCCACGTAGATAAAGTTGGTGTGAGAAGGAAGTCACAGACACAGGGACAAAGGAACAAGAAAGGCTCCCGGGGGTAGCTGGGTTCCTGGGTGCAAGGGCCTCTGATCCCTGTGAAAAGTCTGCTCTTCCAGAGTTCAGGGTGCTGCCTGCCTTGTAAGACTTTTTTCCCCCAATCCTAACCTAGTTCTAGTTGGGTTTCTGGCTCTTACATAACTTCAAGGATCCTGACCAGCGCACTCCACATTCACGTGTTCCTAGAACCCAGGGCAAGGAGTGCAGGAATCTGAGAATGTGGACAGGCTCCCTGAAAACACAAAGTCACTGACATCCACAGAAAGATAACAATCAAGTGAGAAAGGACTCAAAGGAGACCAAGGGCAGATGAGTGAGGACTAAGCCCTGGAAAGACAAGAGAGGAAAAGACTCAAGGAGAAAAACCTGGAAGACCTCAGATCCTCTTCCCTTCATTCCTCTGCCAAAGACTGAGACTTTGAGCAGTTCGCTCTCCATCTGTGTCAAAAATCATTATGGAAAATAATCTGAACGTGCAATTCATTCATTCCTCTGGATAATGTGGTGGTGTATCTAGGACAGTTTGAACTATAAGAGGCTGTCTCTGTAGACCTGAGTGTTTTGAATCCCTGAACAACTGGAATCACAGATGTCTGCTTTGGCATAATATCTACTGTTTATACAGGGGGGAAAAGTCACAAGAGATTTGCTGTTGTGTTTCTTTCAAGGTTATTATTGAGGAATCCGCCTGCTACATCTCAAATATGAAGATCCATCAAATAAATTTCTAAATGCCTGAAAAAGCTTTATTTCCCCTGAGAAGTTGATGTGCTTGTCCAAAACAGACAACACAAGTCATATATTAGATAGAATCCTCCTGCCTTTTTAAAGTGACAGAAACGTCAGACATAAATTTTTAGGGTGCCTAGTAAGTCCAGCAGCCTCTGCAGCATATCCACCCTGCCTTTCCTACATCTTGCCTTCCCATTCCCTTCATATTTTCACTGATCCTGATTTCTGTTTGCATTTTGTTTTATTGGATACCTTCTTATAAGAATCCTGAAATCTCTGGTAAAACAAAGTGCAGTATAAGGAAATGCCACACTCACCTGTGACATGGCTCTTCTCTGCTGTTCTGGGAAAGCAGACACCTGTGAAGGTAGACATCGGGGTGGGAGAGAGAGGATGTGAGAGGCCAGGCTTGCCTGGTGGCCTCCCACGCAACTGCCGGGACACCCCAGGCACACGTGTAAAGAGCCCCAGAGGAGCCCCATTATCAGAGTGAAGTCCTCACCTTCAAAATGTGATGGGCACCTAATCTTGTGAGGCTTGAACCTGACTTTTTCTTTTTTTTTTTTCACTTATTGAATATGTATATCCGTGTCTCAGTAATCAACATGCAATTTACTACAACCCTGCCCCCAACACACAGACCCACAAATGTAATTAACAGAAATTTATTCTGAAGAAACAATCATGAGTTCAGGCAAAGATTTAGTTGCCAAGAGATTTATTACAGTTTGGTAAAACCCTGAAAAAATAGAAATAACTAAATATCCAACTTTAGAGGACTAGTTAAATAAATATACAACATCGGAAGGGGAAAAAACATTATGTAGTTAATAAAAATAAAATCATAGGAAACTATTTGACAGCATACTGACACTTGAAAACGTGGGAGAAAACTATTTGATCCAATAGACAGACACACGCTCGCACGCTCACGATATAACCTCTGAAACGATGTAAGACAGAATGCTGGTAGTTAGCTTTGGGGAGTACCATAATGATCATGTTTAAATTTTCTTCTTTGTACTTAGATGAATTTCTGAGCTTTTCTATGACAAACAGGTATTTCAGATATGATCATTTTTTAAAGTGATTTTAAAAATATTTATAGCCTACCAATCTTCCAACCAAAAGCTTCCACCACCAGCCCTGCCCTTGGCATTGAGAAAATTCACAGGAAAATATAAAAATGGGTTCTTACAGGCAGAGGTCATTAAATGGAGGTTAGCTGAGGCAACTGGAGGTTTATTAACATGGGGCTCTCCATTCTATCCACAAAGCCTGCTAAGTTTTGTCCTCTCATGGTTGCAGTTTGTCCAAAGTAACTTTTATTAAGAATCGGTCTGGCTAAATTGTGCTGATCTCTGCCCAAGAAGTGGTCCTGGTCTGGCTCTGCCACTTACAAAAAATATGGGGCCAGGTTTGAGGATTTTGGTGCCTTCCCCTCCTTTCCTCACTTCCCCGGGAGCAGGAGGGCTCGGAAACAAACGTGCTGCAGCCAGAAGCACCAGCCGGCCCCACCCCCATCACTCCTGAGCAGACCCAAGGCTAACCTCAGGAGTTGTCCCTTCAGGACAGACAGGCTAGAGTCAGCAAAGTCACCAGGTGGCCTTGAGCCCTGAGTTGGATCCAAGAATTCTGCAGAGACATTAAAACTGTGGAATTACAGTAACTCCGCAAAGAATTCTGAGGATATTTTTTAAAAAACTGGATACTATCTAAGAGCTTAAAAATAGAGATTGGTTAAAAAATTATGAAACAATCAAAGCATGCCAAGCTATGAATCAATTTAAAATATATTTGACATGGGAGATCTTCCAGCAATACCAGTAGGTTTAAAAAAAAAAAAAAAAGCAAGGTACATGAGTATGATTCACAGATGGGCAATGGGAGATTGCATGGGATTTTTCCAGGTACCTTGGAATTTTAGCTAAATCCCAAATACCCCAAATTCTGAGGAGGAGCTGGCTAGACACACTTTAACATAAATTTCTTCCTAATTGAAGCAGGGTTGTCTATGGAAAGAGTAGTCTGTCGAAGGCGGGTTTTTCCTCCCCTCCCTTGGAGGGGCATTCCAAGAAAGCCAGTCAAGGAGTTGGGAGGGTGCCTGCCAGGAGAGAGGGCCAGAGGGGAGCTCCTGCATTCCCAGCATTTGCTAGAACAAAGATACAAGAATTTCCTGGGGGTTCAGAGGACACAGGGAAACCAAATGGGAGGAGGGCTAGCCCTGAGAGGTGGGCACCACTGAGGCAGGAACTGGGAGTTGGGGACCCACAGAGTCTGCTGGAGAGTCCCCTGCTGGTGTCACAGGCTGTGCATCCAAGAGAGCCACCATGTGGCCTCTCACATAAGTGAGGGCAACCAGTGACAAGCAGGGGGGAGCTAGAAAAAAACTGTGCCACTTTCCTCTATTTCTCCTTCCTTATACCTTGAGCCTGGAGGAGAAAGCCGATGAAAAGAAGGAAGAGTTAAAGGCTGAGGAGGGGCAGGATGGCACAGGTGGTGAAAGAACAGACTGCAGGTCCTTCCTCTGGGGAGGTCCCAGGCCCGCAGCTCTTGCAGGGAGGAGGAGAGAAGCTTGAAACTGAACATGAGCAAAATGTTCGAGGAGACTGTCAGCAACCAAGGCGAGGCAACCCTCCATCGTAACCTCAAGTGATGGAGCAGCTACGGGTCTCCCTGGATACCGTTCTGCTAGAGAAATGTTATGGGTTCAATTGTGTTCATCGCCCCCCGCCCCCCCCCACCAAAAAAAAAAAAAAGACATGCCAGAGTCCTAACCCCCAGGACCTCAGAATGTGACTTTGGAGACAGGGTCTTTGCAGAGGCAATGGAGATATAGTGAGGTCATTACGGTGGGCCCTAATGCAATATGACAGTGTCCTTATCAGAAAGGGAAATTTGGACACAGACACACACACAGGGAGAATGCTAGGTTAGGAGGGAGACAAAAGTCAAGGTAATGCATCTACAAGCCAAGGCACACCAGAGACTGCCAGCAGCCACCAGAAGCGAGGGGCCAGTCCTGAAGCAGATTCTCTCTCATGGCCTCAGAAGGAACCAACTCTACCGACACCCTGATCTTGGACTTGTAGCCTCCTGCACCGTGGGACAATAAATTTATCAGTGTGTGGTACTTTGTCATGGCAGCCCCAGCAAACTAAATACAGGAAGGTAGGCCCGACAGTGTGGGTCAAAAACAGTAGCCGGAGACACTTCACACCATTTCCTGTTCGTATACATTGACCGCAGCACATTTAATGGGTTTTCATAAGCATGTATCTATAAAGAAAAAATTCTGAAGGTTTAATACATGTTAATAATGTTGACAGTGGTTATCTTTGCACAGTAAGATTTTTTTTTTAACACAGTGGCATTTTCTAATTTTTTTAAACAATAAACGTGCCCATCGTTTAAATATTTCATAAAAACATACATACATCGTCTTACTGTGTTTTCTCCCCATGAGCTCCTATCAAAGTCCTTCCCCTGGAGGAAGGAAATCCATGAGGGGGTCTGAAGGAGTACAAGGTAGGAAGGGGCAAGTTTTAGCGCTGAATTGTGGAACAGTGGAAGAAGCCCCTGCCCAGCGGACAGGAGCCCTGGGCACTAGTGCTGGCTCGGCCTCTAGTGAATTGGGTGGCTCTGAACACCTCTCTCACACCCATTTTCTTTAGTCTTTAATATGAGAAGGAAAAACAGAAAACTCTTAGGTTAAGAAAGCAACTTCTACACCTTGACTATAGTATAATGGGGTTTACATCTTGCTAGAAACCGAGTATGGAGGTGGCCGTGGCATGCACAGAGCTAGTACTCTAGCTACACAGACAGCAGAGGGTGAAAGCAACTGTGCGTGAGTTTAGAGACTGGGTGGGGGTTTCCTCCGAGTGTCAGGGAGATCCTCTGTCTCCTAGCCCATGCCCTCGTGTACCCTAAAGCAAGATGCCCTGTCTCCTCCTAGCAAACTTTCAACTAAACTAAATCCCAGATGATCCCCCTTGATGTGATATCGCCTGAAGTTGCTCTGCCAGCAAGTGGGCCAGGGGCTGTTTCAGGTACTCTGACCCCAGGAGCTGCTGCCACCCTCTGGGTGACTCTCCAGCTTTGGCCTTAAGCTACAGAAACAGGACTCAGAATAGGCATCTTGCTTTCCAAGTAGATCCTTGCTCCCCGGACTGTGGTCTTTACAAGAATTATTTTATTCCTGGTATGCCTGGGTCTTGAAAACTTGGGCAAATTCACTTGGTTGGCAAAGCTCTGCTCTCCTGCTGAGAACTTACCTTCAGTTGGAGGCTCGGCTTCAGCCTCTGAGGCTCTGTGTGGGGTAGAAACAAGCTTGGCTATGCAGAGAGGAGGGAACTGCTTTAGCTACAAAGTTGATCATAAGCTTTTGCAAAGATGCTAGGAAAACCTGAAAATAAAACGACATGGTGAGGCTCCCACGGAAACATGAGCAGGTACTTTACCTCAGAGTGAGAAACTGACTGGTGGAAGAAGGGAAAGTCACAGAGACTAGAAATCTGAGACGGGGTTAGTGCTCTGTGCCTGGCTCTGAAAAGACAGGGACCCCATGAGACAGAAAGCAGGTGGCCTTAAGGAGCTGAGAGAGCCCCCCACACTGACAGCCAGCAAGGAATCAGGAATCTGAGGCCTAAAACCACATTCTACCAACTGTCTGAACAACCTGGTAACAGTCTTCCTTGGAGCCTTGGATAAGTGCCCAGCTCATCCAACAACTTGATTTTGGCCTGGTAACACTGTGAGCATAGAACCTAGCCAAGCCCACCCCGACTTCTGACCTGCGGAACTGTGAACTAGCAAATGGGTGTGGTTTTCAATCACTAGGCTCCTGGCCATCTCTTATACAGCAATAGAAAACAAGTACAGGTCTTCCCCAGGTGCTCACAAGAAAGATTGGGGCTGAACAGGCTGACCAGAGAGACTCCCTGAGAGTGAAGGTCTGGAGGAGGGTGTGGCTACCATGGAGGGAAACACATGAAGCCCTATCCAGAATTTTCTCTTCTGAGGAACCAAAGCCTTAAGCTGCTGGGAGAACGGCAGCCAACCCTGCTGCCCCCAGAGACAGGCGAGACCCTCTGCATGTCCCCATGGGAGAGGGGCAGGAATATGTCCTGGGCTCAGGCTTAGAGGTCTCCTACCACTGAGTGGGGGGGGGGCAGGATCACAGAGACTGAGAGACCCAGGGCCCACCCCTCCACCGTCAAGCTAGCAAGCGCCCAGAAGCAAGTGACAGCTGCCAGCAGAGGAGAGATTCAAGAGCTAAAGGGCCCACTCGAAGCACAGGGTAACGTGACAAAACTGTGAAGCTAGGATGCCACTGGAGGTAGCCATAGCAACAAGCCCACTGCCCACTGACTCCTGACTGGACCAGGCACAATCACCGTCCTGGCCTCCCTGGCTCCCAGCAGTAACGGCGCAGCACAGTCGTGCCCATGTCCTAGTTTCCACTGTTCTATGCAGAGCGTCCAGCCTTTGAGAAAAAAAAAAGACGTGCAAAGAGCAAGAAAATACAACCCACTGCAAAGAGACAAAGCCATGAACAGACGTTAACTCCATCTTAGATCTGCATGTGCCACAAATGTATAAAAACAAAAAAAGACACGATGAGGAGAAACTGATGAATCCTCCCTCACAGTAAAAGATTTTACTATACATTTTTTAGAAACTAAGATCTAGAATACAAAAAAAAAGGATAGACAAGATATGAATAACAACTTAAAAGCTTGATCTATCGGATACAGACAGAAGAATGCACTCAATAATTGGAGAATATATTCTCCTTAAGCACATCTAGAATATTTATAAAAATTGACAAGCTAAAAAAAAAACCTCAATGCCAAAAGAAAAAATATATGTGATATAGACCCCCTTCTCTGATAACAAAAAGCAGTAAAATTTTAAGGTAATAAAAAGAATGCAAAAAAATACCTAGACCACTAAACATTAAATGAAATGAATACATGCTCAAAAATATTCCCATCAAAGAAACGCCAGGCCCTCGTGTTTTTTTAAGGAATTTTATCAAATTCTACAAGATTTTTGTAACATGTGTAAGTGGTTTATTTGGGTTTTCTGTTTATCAGTCTAGTTTAGTAATTTATATTTTTCTAGAAGATTGTCCCATTTAATTTCAAATTTATAGTAATCTCTTATAATTAAAAAAAACTGTATCTGAAATTATCTCCCTTTCCATGTCTAGAAACGGTTTATTTCTGCCTTCCCTTCATCAATCGGGCTCAAAGTTTGTCTATTTTATTGGTTTTAAATACAAACAAATTATTTTATTAGTTTTAACAAATCCTTTCGAAGAACTGATTTTAGGTTTTTCTTTTTAGGTTATTTTTAATTTGTGCACAACTGTAGTCTTAAAGGAAAGTCTCAAGAATATTACAAAGAATTCCTGAATACCTTTCATCTAGATCCCCCAAATACTAACATTCTGCCCCATCTGTGCAGGGGTTGGAGGGATTTCAGCGCTGATGAAGAAGATTCCTTCATGAGGTGGCAGAACCACTGCGACTGTTAGCTGGATAAAGTTTTGCACGGGTGGGGCTGTGGCAAGGGGGCTACTACCCAAAAATGGGAGGGGGCAAGGCAACTCCTAGGTATCTCTGGGTCAGAGCTGTTGGGGTCTTATTTATGGCAGGCAGATGTCGGGTACAGTTTCTTGGGGTATGCAAAGACTGAGAGCTCTAAATGACCAAAAATCTGCCTATATCTGGGCTCTGATTAAAACAATTGGTTGTTTTGAACTTTGAGATTAGTGCTAGTGGCCTTTTGAGCTAATGGATCTCAACCTCCTGTGAAGGAACCATCTAGGGGTCACAGAGGCCATCTTTGGTTCACTTACGTATCAATTTACTTTATCCTTCTCTTTCTGCTGTGCATGCGTGTGTGTGTGTGTGTGTGTGTGTGTGTAGTAAATACTTTAGTGTGCACTTCCCAAAAACAAGGGCATTCTATCACACTATTCCAGCATCATGATCAGAATCAGGAAGTGAGCACGGATATAATGCCACTGTCTAAGCTACAGATCTCACTAGGTATCCCCAAAATATCCTTTCTCACTAAAGGGAATCTCAGATCCTCCACTGCATTTCTTTGCATGTCGTCGGTCTCCTTTAGTCTGGAACAATTCTTCAACCTTTGTCTTTCAAAACATTGATATTTTTAAAAGAGTTGCAGACCAGTTACTTCGTAGAATGTTCCTCAATTTAGGTTTATTTAATGTTGCATCGTGATTAGGTCCAGGTAATAATACATTTGTGGCAGGAATTTTTTTAACCTGCTATATTATTTCTGTAATTTCTTCTTTTTAAATTTCTCCTCATACTTTTAGGAGGGGTTACTCCTTTTTTCTATGTTCTCCTCCTGAGTTGAATGTCATTCATTTTCAGTCATTTATTTAATATATATCTTAGAGTTATAAGTTAAAAAGAAAAACTAAAATCAATTCTCGGGAACGTTTTTATTGAAACTAATAATTAGTATTTTATTAATTTAAAACTGATTTAAATTAATTATTTAAAACAAATATTTAATAATTTTAAAACTAAAAATTAATTGCTTAAAACTAATAAAATAGACAAATCAGACAACTTATCAAGAGAAGGCAAAAAAACCCCACTTTGGATGTGAAAAAGGAGACAATTTCAGATGTAATAGAGTTTCTTAATTATAAGAGATTACCATAAAGCACTTAATGCCATAAATTGGAAATTAAATGGGACAATTATCTAGAAAAATATAAATTACTAAAATTGACTGACAAACAGAAAACCAGAATAAACCACTAAACATTAAATGATATGGATCCATACTAAAAAATACAACCAGAGAAACACCAGGAATTTTATCAAATTCTATTCAAAATTTCTGCAATGTGTATGAGCCAACTAAAAATAAGGACAGCCCAAAAGAAATATGGGCAAAGGTGATAAACACACAAAACAATTTTATATAGTGTTCATTGTTACAATCACAACAAGTAAACATAGACATAGAAGGATACACAGCGCTTGTAGGAGTTGCTAGCTCGGAGGGAACAGTGCAAAGAGACAGACACCAGTAGCATTTATAAGGTTTCAGTTCTCTAGAAAATCTGAAGCAGGCACACTTTTAACATTTGCTCAGTCTGGATGAGTACAAAGGTTTCTTTCTTTCTTTCTTTCTTTCTTTCTTTCTTTCTTTCTTTTCTATATAGTTAGATATTTTCTAATGTAACTAATTAAAAATAGTAAAAAAAGAACTACGGACGTGTAGTAGGGAAACCTCCTCCGGTAAGACCCAAGCGCAAGTCATGATGGAAAACACGGACACATTCGGCCTTACCCAAGATTTAAAATCATAGTACCAGTCTCATTTTTTCCCCCCAAACTGAAGTCCATTGCATCTTAAAACAAAAATCATCAAAGACAAGTCTTCCTCATCTCTGCATCACAGCCCACCCTGTCGCGCTCCTCCCTTCACCATGTGCTGGAAAAAAACAGTCTACACCGAACTGTCCCAGGCGCCTCCCTTCCCCGGCAGTCTGCAGACGCCGCGCTCACACTGTCCCGCCCGCGTCACTCGGGGCAGGTGCTTCCCGATCTCTGCGGTCTGTGCCCCATCTCCCCACTGGACGTTCTCGCCGCGCTGTCCAGCCCTCGTACCGCCACGCTGCCGGTGCGCTGTGACCGCGTCCCGAGCGCTGCCGACAGCTGCCCAGCAGGACCGCGCTCGGGCTGCCAGACCCGCTCCGAGCCTCCGCCGCCAGCTTCGTCGCCCACCCTCTTGCGCCTCTTACCCCTTACAAATGTGGCTCCCTTGTCCCGGAATTCCCTTTTGCCCCTTTCGACCACCCAGACCTTAGTTTTATTTCATCTGACCTGAAGCCACCCCTGCCCCCGTCAGAAGCGACGGGGATGGATGTGCGCGCGCCCAGCCGGGACAACTCTCAGGACGCCTGTCCCTTAGTCGCCCCTACGTGTTAACGTGACAGCAATCTCTACAGGACTCCTGCCGAGGATGGGACCCAGTCCTCTGCTTCCCCAGCACCTGACTCGGGCACTCGGCAAACGTTTGTCGAATGCCCAGAGACCCCTGTAATAACAAACATCTCACTTGCTCCGTGTCCCTTACATCTCAGTGCCTACCGCCCACCGCGACGTGGGGGCTGCGGGAGCCACGGAAGGTTGGCGAGAAAGGGGGCTTTCCTCAGAGTTCCTCCTGCCACCTAGAGACTTGGCACGAGTGGAGTGGAGTTCAGGGGAGGAGGCACAAATGGAGTGGAGTTCAGGGACCCGGACGGGTGGAGAAGCTCCAGGTCAAGGGGCGGGAATGAACCCACCCTGGGCAAGAGCGGGGTCCTCTGGGCAGAGGGGATGAGCCCCCAACTCACCTGGGTCCAGGCTGTCACCTTGGGGTCCCCTGCTCCAGCCTCCGGGACGGTGGGCTCCAACGAGGCAGAGCTGCGGGAGGAGAGAGGAGCCGTGAGACGCGAGGTCTGCCGCTGCTCCCGGACCCCCTACCTGTAGCGTCCCCCAGCCCAACTTGCCGTCACCCCGACACCCTGCGAGAACGTCTGTGAGCCCGCGCCCAGCCCCTGTCTTGTGCCGTGCTGGCTCTGCAGCAAGTGAGTCCGGCCACAGTCGCGCTCTATAAGTGGCCCGGAGCCAAGGCACCGCCTCCCAAACGCTACACGAGGGCTTTAGGACAGCGCTGGTCCACGGTGCCACGGTCGCCGTGGGAACGGTGTGGTGCAGAAGTACGCACGTCCCAGTTCAACACCCCAAAACACTGCGTAAGAGACCCCTGGGGGCGGGAGGGGGCACTACAACTCCCAGAAGCCACCGCGTCACCGCGCTTCCGGTCAGCCGCATGCGCTTCTGGCCACGGCCCGGCCACGGAAGGCTGGCGTGGGCAGGCAGGACGTGTTGCCGTGGCCTGACCCCGAGGCCTCTGCAGCGTCAGCAGTCTGCCGTAGGGCGCAGCCCTTCCCACGTACTCCACTGATGGTGACCCCCGGGGCCCACGCGGACCTGGTCTGATCGGTCCCCTGCCCTGCGCCATCTTGTGGGTTATGGCTGTCCCGAGCTCAGAAGTCCGACCTGGGCCTGGCGCTGGGTGGTCTCATGATAAGAATTTTATTTTTAAATAAAGGCCTATCCTTCAGTCCTCATGACAAGCCCCGCAAATAGTGTCATTATCCCCATTTCATAGATGAGGAATCAGCGGCAGCCTGTCTCAATCTTTACCCTGGAGGAACCTGTGAAACAGTATCAGGGATCCCCTGCATAAAAATTATGTCTGCAGCTCACGATGAGATAAGGTGATCATTGGGCCAGGTGGCTCACACCTGTATCCTACCACTTTGGTAAGTCAGTTGAGGATCCCTTGAGCCAGAAGTTCCAGACCATTCTGGGCAACACAGCAAGACCCTGTCTCTATAACAAAAAGAAAAATTAGCCCAGCGTGGTGACGCATGTGTGTGGTCCCAGCTACTCGGGACGCTGAGGCAGGATTGCTGGAGCCCAGAAGTTGGAGGCTGTAGTAAGTAAGCTGTGATTCTGCCACTGCACTCCAGCCTGGGTACCAGAGCAAGACCGTGTCTCTTAAAAAAAAAAAAAAGAGTGATCATGAAGTTGTACATGAGAGACTGAATGATGTGCAAAATAACAACAGCCAGACCATATATAAAAAGAGAACTCTGACCCACTGGCTGCTGCAATTGGCCCAGAAAAACTAGGAAACCCTTATTTAAAATAAACAGCACAGAAAACCAGATTGCTACCTCTAGTAAAAATCCAGTAAGCTAAACGATAACTTTTGTAACTAAAGGCCTCACACAGCCAGGACTTGATCAATAAGGAACACCTTCTCTAATTTTTGTTCTGGTTTCCAAGGTAGGACCAACCACAGAAAGCCAAATAACTCTAACCAATCACATCGGCTGCCTCCAGCTTCCCCAAGCCAATAGCCTGCAATCAGGCAACATCTGAAGCCTTCCCTTTTTCCATTATAAAGCTTTTCTACATCTCTGTCTGCCTTTGAGTCTATGCCGAAATGCGAGGGAGGGTAGCTGGCTGCCTTACGATAGCAAGCTCTCAATAAATTAAATAGCCTTCACCTGTTCTTGTTTGGGTAGTCTTCGTTTATTTCCATAGATAAAATTAAATGTCAGTGTTTTTCTGAAGATTCTATTTTTGTGGCCAGCTTATCAACCTGCTCCTTTTGTGTGATTTTATATCATTTGACATTAAAAATTTATTCAAAATTTACAAAATCGGCCGGGCGTGGTGGCTCACGCCTGTAATCCTAGCACTCTGGGAGGCCAAGGCGGGAGGATCGCTCAAGGTCAGGAGTTCGAAACCAGCCTGAGCAAGAGCAAGACCCCGTCTCTACTAAAAATAGAAATTAATTGGCCAACTAAAAATATGTAGAAAAAAATTAGCTGGGCATGGTGGCGCATGCCTGTAGTCCCAGCTACTTGGGAGGCTGAGGCAGGAGGATCACTTGGGCGCAGGAGTTTGAGGTTGCTGTGAGCTAGGCTGACCCCACAGCACTCTAGCCTGGGCAACAGAGTGAGACTGTGTCTCAAAAAAAAAAAAAAATTTACAAAATTAAGTGACGGTAAAAGAAATAAGTTTAAAATGATGTTTTTTGTATGCTTGACCATTTATACCTTTGAAATTATGAAAAACTTTGAGATCACTTATATTACATAACAGTGTTAATAAATTAGAATTCTTGTTTTGCAATGTTAATGGAATTGCCTATGAGTTTGAACAAAGAAGTGTGATGTTAGTATAAAATAGTTATTCTTTATAGTGTCATGTATTGTGGGGGCAGTGGGCAATGAATGTCTCCATGTGATTTTATAAAAATCTGTTAACTGTAGGCTCAGCTACTCAAGAGGCTGAGTTGGGAGAATCTCTTAAGCCCAGGAATTTCAGGCTGCAGTGAGATATGACCATGCCACTGCACTTCAGCCTGGGCAACACAGAAAGACCCTGTCTCTAAAAATAAGAAATCAAAATGATCATTTTAGTTACTTATTAATATGTTCAAATAGTAAATTTTGTATCAATTAATCTATTTTGCATTATTGGGCACAGCCAGTGAGAATTTTTAAAATATACCTTTAGATTCAGTTCACGCTCTTTTTGAGAGGGGAAAGAAAAGGAATCCTATTGTTTCTACAAAAGGAAACAGGTTTTTTTTTTTTTTTTTTTTTTGAGACAGAGTCTCACTCTGTTGCCCAGGCTGTAGAGTGCCGTGGCATCAGCCTAGCTCACAGCAACCTCAAACTCCTGGGCTCAAGCGATCCTTCTGCCTGAGCCTCCCGAGTAGCTGGGACTACAGGCATGCGCCACCATGCCCGGCTAATTTTTTACATGTATATTTTTAGTTGGCCAATTAATTTCTTTCTATTTTTAGTAGAGATGGAGTCTCGCTCTTGCTCAGGCTGGTCTCGAACTCCTGACCTTGAGCGATCCACCCGCCTCGGCCTCCCAGAGTGCTAGGATTACAGGCGTGAGCCACCGCGCCCGGCCAGGAAACAGGTTTTGCATCAGGTTTCATACATCAGGTTTGGATATCAGGGATTTGAGTCCTTTGCACATTCAACTACATAGAATCCTACCTTGTATTTTGTTCTAGAGAGAATTATAAACAGTAGAAATCATCTCCATAAAAATGATTCATTTATGAATCTTCTGAGTGTAGAACCTTTTAAGGACAATCTTTTTGGGATGTTCTTTTCTTCTTAACTCATTTTGGTAATACATTTTTTCTTCCAAATTGCCCTTTAAACAGTATTTTCAAGTGTTTAACTCAGTTTTTTTATTTTTATCTATTACTATAATTATTTACAATTTCTGTGTAAATTTGCATTTACACGCCCAGCCATGGATTTGTTTATTCTGTTTTTTTTTTTTCCTTTTTTCCCTGGTAAGAGAGGAAATAAAACTCTTATAGCTATCATCTTCTAACATCAAGATAACACAAAAACTGGGCCGGGCGCGGTGGCCCACGCCTGTAATCCTAGCACTCTGGGAGGCCGAGGCGGGTGGATAGCTCGAGGTCAGGAGTTCAAGACCAGCCTAAAAAGATGAAATAAAAAAAAAAAGAAAAAAGAAAAGAAAAGAAAAAAAAAGAAAGAAAGAAAAAAAAAAAAAGACCAGCCTAAGCAAGAGCGAGACCCCGTCTCTACCAAAAATAGAAAGAAATTAATTGGACAACTAAAAATATATGTAAAAAAAATTAGCCGGGCATGGTGGCGCATGCCTGTAGTCCCAGCTACTTGGGAGGCTGAGGCAGGAGGATCGCCTGAGCCCAGGAATTTGAGGTTGCTGTGAGCTAGGCTGACGCCACGGCACTCTACAGCCCAGGCAACAGAGTGAGACTCTGTCTCAAAAAAAAAAACAAAAAAAGATAACACAAAAACTACTTTAAAATAACTAAGGGGAACATTCCAAGTCTAACAAATTACAAAAGGATAACTAAAAAATATATGAAAGTGTATTAATTAGGATGTGAATAAAACTTCTGGACTAGAGACCCCAAAACAAAAGTGCCTTAAAAGCTGGGGTAGTAGCTCACACCTATAATCCCAGCAACTCAGAAGGCTAAGGCAAGAGGATCACTTGAGCCCAAGAGCTCAAGGCTGCAGTGAGCTATGATCATGCCACTGCACTCCAGCCTGGGCAGTAGAACCAGACTTGGTCTCTTAAGGGAAAAAAAAGTGCCTTAAAGATCACGGATGATTATTTCTCATAAAACCATCCAGGTGGCTCCAAAGGAGTCAGAAAACTATACTCCTTCTAAATTACTGCTCTACCATCTCTACGGTGTTCTCCCCATCTGTATGTTTCAAAATGGCCAACACCACATCTGTATTTCAGCCAGCAGTATAAGGGAAAAAGGAAGTGGATAGGAAAGCCCTTTCTTTGAAGGGCACAATTCAGAAGGGGCACAAGTCACTTCTGCTCATATGCCACTGAACAGACCGTAGTCACACAACCGATACTATCTACAAAGAAGGCTGGGAAATAGGGTCTTTATTCTGGGAGAGCAATGTTCCCTAGCTAAAAATTGAGGGTTCTAATACTTTAGGAGGAGAGAACAGATATTGATAGATAACTAGCAGTCTCTACTGCGGGAGACAAGAGAAGATGCAGGATATCACAGAGAATGACATCCAAACAAGTGAGGCTGAAGAGTGACATTAACCACAAACCTCCCCCCACCTCGCCGAATTAGACTATACACAACAATGAATTTTATTTATCTATTTTCTCCATTTCACCAGAGGATAAGCCGTTGCTGTTCTAGGGATGGGAGAAGAAAGGGTAAGCAGGAATAGCTGCCTGGGTGTGCTGTACTGGGCTGGCGACGAGGGAATTCAATTTCTCTGATTATAGATTTTCATTTTTTCAATTTACTTGAAAAGCGTAAGAAATGTGTGTTGTAACAAATCAAATATAAATTTATAGAGACAGCTAATTCCCCTGCCTCCATATCCCAAAGTAATGAATACAAATGGCCTAGTATATATTCTTCTATATCATTCTCCTGCCTCTATGCAATCGTATAAAACCATGCAAAGACCATTCACATTTACTTTGACTGTTAATATGCTTGGGTTCCAATCTCTCATCCTGGTTATTTGTTCCATTTTTATTCTTTGTTCTCTTTTTCATCTTTTTATAAAAGCCTCCTTTTGGATTAACTGAATATTTTTTAGATTCATTTTATCTCCTTTGTTGGCTTATTATCTATGACTCTGTGGTTTGCTATATCACTGTTAGCTATAGGGTTCCATAGTATCCATTTTAACTTACTACACTCTATCTTCAAGTGATATGTTTTTTTGTTTTTTGTTTTTTTGTTTTTTTTTTTGGCCCAGGCTAGAATGCCGTGGCATCAGCCTAGCTCACAACAACCTCAAACTCCTGGGCTCAAGCAATCCTTCTGCCTCAGCCTCCCGAGTAGCTGGGACTACAGGCATGTGCCACCATGCCCGGCTAATTTTTCTATAGTTTTAGTTGGCCAATTAATTTCTTTCTATTTTTAGTAGAGACGGGGTCTCGATCTTGGCTCAGGCTGATTTCAAACTCCTGACCTTGAGCAATCCTCCCACCTTGGCTTCCCAGAATGCTAGGATTACAGGCGTGAGCCACCACGCCCGGCCTTTAAGTGATAATCTGCCACATCACATATACCCCTCGAGAGCACTCTGTCCTGAGAACTTGAACTACTTTGGTCTCCCTGAGTTCTCAACTCATGGGGTCCACCAGACTTTATCTGGCTTCCCTTCTTTGAGAATTCTTTGAGAATAGAATTCTAGGTTGACAAATTTGTTTTCCTTTCAGCACTTAAAAAAAAGTCATTTCATTTTCTTCTGACTTCCATAGTTCCTTCCTTTGTTCCTCTGTAGAGAAGTTGCCTTTATTTTTACTGTCTTTAATATTTGTATGCTTCCATATTAAGAACTTTAGAAAAAGAACAGCAAACCCAAAGGAAATAGAAGGAAAAGAAGATTGTAGGATAAATTGATAAAATAGAAATTAAAGTAGGAAGGGTCAAAATCCAAAATGCCTGAACATGAAAGGCAAAATTATATCACTTTTAGAAGATAAGACAGTATCTTTGTGTTTTTAGAATGAGGAAGGATTTTCTAACAAAAAACACAAAAAAATATTAATTATAAAGAAATAGATTGGTAAGATTGTTTCAAGATTAAGGATATTCAGGGTAAAGTGGCAGCATGGCACTTTGGGAGGCCAAAGTAGGAAGATCACTTGAGGCCAGGAGTCTCAGACCAGCCTGGACAACATAGCAAGACCCTGTCTCTGGAAAAAAATTTTTTTTTAGTTAACTAGGAATGGTGGCACAAAACTATAGTCCCAGTTACTTGAGAGGCTCAGCCAGAAGAATTGCTAGAGTCTGGGAGTTCAAGGATGCAGTGAGCTATGATTTTACCACTGCACTCCAGTTTGGGTGACAGAGTGAGACCCTGTTTCAAAAAAAAAAAAAAAAGGAAAAGATTAGGACACTATAAAGAGACCAAATGAACAAATGAACAAGCTACAGAGTAGGTGATAATATCTATAATATGTATTAATTATAACTTATAAAAAAATTATGTGCAGAACTAAGAATTCCTATAAATCACTAAGAAAAAGCAGATTATGCAATAGGAAAAAGAAATGACCAAAAATTTAAACAGGCGCTTTCCAGAAGAGAAAATCTAAATAGCCAATGAAGCATATAAATAAGTGTTTAACTTCGGTAATCATCAAATAAATGCAAATTACAAACCACCACATTGGTATTGGCTACACCAAGGACTAGTAACTGGAACAACTCGAACACTCATTGCTGGTGACAGTGGAAATCGACACCACCGCGTGGAACAACATTTTAGTGTTGTCTAGGAAGGGTAAACATACATGTGCCCTGTGCCCCAGCAATTCCACCTGTAGGCATATACTGTTGAGAAGGGTGTCTCAGGTTGAGACACTATTGATATTTTGGCCCAGATTAATTCTTTGTTGTAAGGGGCTGTCCTGTACACTGTAGGATGTAAAACAGCATCCAGACACTAATAGCACCACCCACAAGTTGTCACAACAAACAACGTTGCCAGATGTTTCCAAATGTCCCCTGCGTGTGTACGGGAGGGTTGGGGGGTGGGAACTTGCCCTGAAATGAACAGTGGTAAGCAGCTTATGCAAGTCGGGCTGCAGCCTCCTCAGACCTGAGACTTACATAATGAGCAACTTACCTCCTATTCTGAGCAAGTGCCCTGCAAGGTAGAATCAGCCTTCCTTCTTCTAGAGCTGAAGCTTGGGCCACCTTTCATGGAACCGGTGGGGTTCCTTCAGCATCTCCATTTGGAGGTCTCAACTTGGAATGGAACTATAAAACAGGGCTTGTTGCTCATTCTCGTGAGAAATATTGCCCAGGAGAGCAGCTCCAGGTCATAGGTCAGCCTCAGATCTCTTTCCAAATATGAAAACTAACCCAAATTGATAAGGTAGCTCCAAAATTTCTTGAGACAATCAGTAACAATTCAACAAGCAACCAATAACAACATAGTTAAAATGACACAATGCCAACACTTACAAAAAGTCCCAGATTTCAGTAATATGAACCCCTGGTATCATAAGCTTTAACTGAAGAATCAATGACCCATAATGAAATCTTTTTGGAAAAATGTAAATACCTAAATCTCCTGTTCCCTTACTTAAAAAAAAAAGTCAGCATATCCCCACCTATGCAGGTATCAGGTGCCTAGGTAGAATCTGCCTCACTCCTTCTATAGCCTGTACCATCTTCCATCAGAACTCATGTTTCCTTCAACATCTCCACAGTTAAATTAATTCTTCTCCAAGACTATTGTGTCCCCACATTTCCAAAATCCAATCAACTATAGATCTAAAAATTACACAGCAGATCAAATGAGCTCAGAAGTTTCCACTCCATCCAAACAAGTAAAAAAGCTGAACAAACTGAAAAATCAATAACTCTTCTTAGATCTATCAGAGGAAATGAGGTCACAGGGCAAAATCCTGCTACCAAAATGAAAGAGACTGACAAGCAAACGCAGAGAATTGAAACTGCCCGGAGCAGAAACCTCCACGGACCTGGAGCCAGCATAGGAAAACCTGACCTGTAATTGACCAAGTGCTGGGAGCTCAGGGGGGACAAGTCTGAGAGATAAAAACTCCCGCAAGACCCAGTGCAAGGAGGGCACCACACTTTTGTGAGTTTTACCTCCAGGTCCTTACAGTGAACATCAGAGATAAATCCTGAGCTTGCAGCAGGGTGGGGGAAAGTTTTGAAGTACACCTATGCATTCCTTTCCTCTTAACAAGACCTGCCCTCAGGAGAAACCCTTGACCACAGCCCAACCTGCTGGGGGAAAAACAATACCCAACTCTAGCTCCTTCTAGACACTCTATCCCACTTAAAGGGGCAGAGGACTGAGAAGTACTCATGATGTTCACAGTCCAGAGAAACAGGCTCACAAAATCCACTAAATGACTGAGACCAGCTCACAGGATGACAGACATGAAAGGCTTATTTACAGCGAGTGTTTTTACCCAGTACATTATGTCCACCTTTCGACAAAAATGACAAGTCATACTAGAAGGCAAAAAACACAATTTGAAGAGGCAGAAGAAGCATCAAAATGCGAGTCAGATATGGCAGGAATGTTAGAATTAAAACAGGAATTTAAAACAACTATAACTAACATGTTAAGGGCTTTCATGGAAAAAGTGGCAACATGCAAGAACGGATGGATAATGTAACCAGAAAAGTAGAAATTCTAAGGAATAATAAAAAAGAAATGCTAGAGATGAAAGGCACTTTTGAATAATGGCTTTCATGGGTTCACCAAGAGACTGGTCATGGCTGGGGAAAGAATCTCTGAATTTGAAATATAACAATAAAAAAATTCCAAAACAAAAAAGCAAGGAGGGGAGAAAAAAAAAAAAAACCTCAACAACAGAATAAAAAAAGAGAAAGGAATAGAAGCAATATTTGAAGCAATTAAAGCCAAGAATTTCCCCAAATTAATGTCACAAACCAAACCACAGATCAGGAAGCTCTGAGAATACCGAGCAGGATAAATGTAAAAAAACTACACATCGATGTATCGTATTCAAACTATAGAAAATCAAAGATAAAGGAAAAAACTCAAAGAAAAGCCAAAGGAAGAAAATGGATTACCTATGGAGAAGCCAAGACGAGAATTACGCCCAACTTCTCCTGAGAAACCATGAAAAGGAGCATGTAGTGAAATATTTAGCATAAAGAGAAAAAAAATCTCATCAACCTACAATTCTGTACCCTGAGAAATTATCCTTCAAAGGTGAAGGGTGAAATATAGACCTTCTCTGACAACCAGAAATTGAGGGAATTTCTTGCCAATAGACCTGCCTTGCAAGCATGTGCCATTAGGGAATTGCAAATTAAAACAACAACGAGTTACCACTACACATCTGTTAGAAGGGCCAAAATGCAAAACACTGACAACACCAAATGCTGGTGAAGATGTGGAGCAACAGGAACTCACATTCATTGCTGTTGGGAATGAAAAATGGCACAGCTACTTTGGAAGACAGTTTGGTGGTTTCTTACAAAACTGAACACACTCTTACCATTTGGTCCAGCAATCACACTCCTTGGTAATTACCCAAATAAACTGAACACTTGTGTCCACACAAGATGTTACACATGGATTATAGCAGCTTTAGTCATAATTACTAAAACTTGGAAGCAACCAAGATGTCCCTCAGTAGGTGAATGGATAAACTGGTATATCCAAACAATGGACTATTATTCAGCACTAAAAAGAAATGAGCTATCAAGCCGTGAAAAGACATGGAGGAACCGTGCTATGGTTTGAATGTATCGCCCTCCAAAATCCAAGTGTTGCCAATGTGATATTAAAAGGTGGGGTCTTTAAAAGGTGATTAGGCCATGAATGGGATTAAGGTGCTTATAAAAGAGGTTTCATGTGGCATTCAGCTCTCTTGTCCTTTCACCCTGCACCTTGTGAGGACACAGTGCACCCCTCACCTCCAAGGATATAACATCAAGGCACCATCTTCAAGGAGAAGAGCAGCCCTTACCAGACAACCAAACCTGCCAGCACCTTGATCTTGGACTTCCCAGCCTCCAGAACTATGAAAAATAAATTTCTGTTCTTTATGAATTACCCAGTCTGTGCTATTCTGTTGCAGCAGCACATAATAGACTAAGAAATTGGTACCAGAGGAGCGGAGTGTTCCTATAACAAATACCCAAAAATGTTGGCCGGGTGTGGTGGCTCACACCTGTAATCCTAGCACTCTGGGAGGCTGAGGCGGGTGGATCACTCAAGGTCAGGAGTTCGAAACCAGCCTGAGCAAGAGTGAGAACCTGTCTCTACTAAAAAAAATAGAAAGAAATTAATTGGCCAACTAAAAATATATAGAAAAAATTAGCCAGGTATGGTGGCTCATGCCTGTAGTCCCAGCTGCTCGGGAAGCTGAGGCAGGAGGATTGCTTGAGCCCAGGAGTTTGAGGTTGCTGTGAGCGAGGCTGATGCCACAGCACTCTAGCCTGGGCAACAGAGTGAGACTCTGTCTCAAAAAAAAAAAAATGTAGAAGTGGCTTTGGTAATGGGTAGAGGCTAGAACAGTTTTGAAGTGAATGCTGGAAAAAGCCTAAATTGACATGAATGGAGCATTAAGAGTGATTCTGGTGGGAGCTCAGATGAAGAAGAGAGCTGTTGGGAAAGCATCAGTCTTCTTAGAGATTATCTTTGTGGTCATGACCTGGGTTGCTGGTAGAAATAGGGACAGTAATGACTATTCTGATGAGGTCTCAGATGGAAATGAAGAACAAAGTATTGGAAACTAAAGGAAAGGCCATCCTTGTTATAAAGTGGCAAAGAACTTGCCTGAATTATATCCATGTACTTTGTGCTAGGTAGAGCTTAAGAGTGATAAACTAGGATATTTGGTGGAAGAACTTTCTATGCAGCAAAACTGTCTATCTATCTGTCTATCTGAGAGAGGGTTTCATTCTGTCACACAGGCTGGAGTGCAGTGGCACAGTCAAAGCTCACTGTAGCCTCAAACTCCTGGGCTTAAGTGATCCACCTGCCTCAGCCTCCTAAGTAGCTAGAACTACAGGCATGGGCCACCACACCTGGCTAGTTTTTTTATTATTTTGTAGAGATGGAGCCTTGCTATGTTTCCCAGGCTGGTCTCTAACTCCTGGCCTCAAGCAATCCTCCTGCCCCAGCCTCCCAAAGTACAGAGATTACAGGCATGAGCCACCGCACCCAACCTTAGCAACAAAATGTTGAAGGAGCTACATGGCTTCTCTTTACTTATAGTAAAATGTGAGAAGAGAGAAACAATTTAAAGATGGAATTTATAATCAAAACAGAAGTAGGCCAGGCACAGTGGCTCATACCTGTAATCCCAGCACTTTTGGAGGCCAAGGTAAGAGAGTCACTTGAGGCCAGGAGTTCAAGACCAGCCTGGAAAACATAGCAAGACCTCATCTCTACCTGCTCTTGATCATTGAAGGAAATAAAAAACCACCTCATCTCTACCAAAAAAAAAAAAAAAAAAAAGCCAGGCATGGTGGCACATGCCTGTAGTCCCAGCTACTCAGGAGGATATTTGAGCCTAGGAGTTGGAGGCAAAACTATAGAGACAGTAAAAAGATCAGTGGTTGCCAGAAGTTGAAAAGAAGGGGGATGAACAGATGGGGCAGAGAGGGTTTTTAGGACAGGGAAACTACTCTGTATGATACTATAAGGGTGGATACATGTCATTATACATGTGTCCAAATCCCTAGAATGTACAATACCAAGAATGAACTTTAATGTATAAAGTATGGATTTTAGGTGATAATGATGTTAATGTAGGTCCACTAATTGTAACACAATCTATCCATGCAACAAAATTATACTTATATCCTACAAATTTATCCAAATAAAAAAGTACCAATGATATGAACAAATAGTTTGGCCAGTAGACGATAGTTTTCTTACCGCTGAGTTAGAAGACTACTGCAGGCCAGGCGTGGTGGCTCACGCCTTCTAATCCTAGCACTCTGTAGGCCAAGGCGGGAGGATTGTTTGAGCTCGGGAGTTCAAGACTAGCCTGAGCAAGGCAAGACCCCATCTCTACTAAAAAAAATAGAAAGAAATTAGCTGGACAACTAAAATTATATAGAAAAATTAGCCGGGCATGGTGGCTCATGCCTGTAGTCCCAGCTACTCAGGAGGCTCAGGCAGTAGGATTGCTTGATCCCAGGAGTTTCTGAGGTTGCTGTGAGCTAGGCTGACGCCATGGCACTCCAGCCCAGGCAACAGAATGAGACTCTGTCTCAAAAAAAAAAAGAAGAAGAAGAAGACTACTGCAATAATCCTGGTGGCATCAATTACAGTGACGGTAGTGAAAGATGTGAGATTGCATATTTTACATATTTTAAAATTAAAGTCAACAAGATTTGCTAATAAATGTGATTTGAGGAGACAGAGAAAGAGATGTGAAGAATAATTTCAAGAAAAAAAAAATACCACAGTGTTAGCCCTGCACTCACAAAACCAAGAAAATACCAGCAAAATCATGGCCATCACAGCAGTTTCAAAGCTAACATCCAAATGCCATGTCCTCGGCCAAATGGCATCCCGCAGGCCTGCCATGTTACTGTCACTAGCACTGGAATCACTACTTAACATTAATCGAATCCTTAACAGATGCCAGACGCTATGCTAATTGTTTTCCACACAGGATTTATTGAATTTTCACAGCATCCCTGTAAGAGAGGTATTATCAGAATCTCCAGTTACGAATGAGGAGCTTGAGGTTTAGCAAGATATGATTTGTCCACACTTACTTACATAGTTAGAAGCCAAGATTAAAAATTCAGTATTTCTGACTTCCAAATCCGCACCTTGAGGGACCATGCCTTGTAATTTAGACCTGAATTGCCAGCCAAGGGCCAGAGCAGAATGTGACAAGGTAGATAAAACAGGAATGAAAGAGAACACGTTCCTGGTTTCGTCTTCATCAAGATATCAGTTGCCTGGAATTTGTAACCTATGAAAACTTAAAATTTCATTTGAAAGAAATACCTCTTCAAAAGGCTAATAGTGGCCGGTCGCGATGGCTCACACCTGTAATCCTAGCACTCTGGGAGGCCGAGGTGGGTGGATCACTCAAGGTCAGGAGTTCAAAACCAGCATGAGCAAGAGTGAGACCCCGTCTCTACTAAAAAAAAATAGAAAGAAATTAATTGGCCAACTAAAAATATATAGAAAAAATTAGCTGGGCATGGTGGCTCATGCCTGTAGTCCCAGCTACATGGGAGGCTGAGGCAGAAGGAGTGCTTGAGCCCAGGAGTTTGAGGTTGTTGTGAGCTAGGCTGACGCCACGGCACTCTAGCCCAGGCAACAGAGTGAGACTCTGTCTTAAAAAAAAAAAAAGGCGGGGGGGCTAATAGTGATGCCAGGCTTCCCATATACCACGTGAATGGAGTGGGGGTGATGCTCATGCCATTTGAACACTCTCATCTTCTTGAAAAATGCTTGAATATTATATAACAGCACCTCTAGTCCTCAGGTCCCCTTGAGGCTGCTTCCTTCTCCCTAATGTATTTTCCCAGCTAAATTAGACCTCTTAGTTTCTATTCCCACTGCAGCCCTCCTTCTTCACACCCAAGTGAAGTGGAATTGCATCAGGCTCTGCCCAGGAACACGTCCATGTCCTTTATGTGCAGGGTGTTTTCGGTTCCATCTGATGAATCTCCTTTAGAAATGACAAAGGGGATCAGGCACAGTGGCTCACACCTGTCATCCTAGCACTCTGGGAGGCCAAGGAGGGAGGACTGCTTGAGGTCAGGAGTTCAAGACCAGCCTGAGCAAGAGTGAGACCCCCGTCTCTACAAAAAAAATAGAAAAAATTAGCTGGGCATGGTGGTGCACACCTGTAATTCCAGCTACTTGGGAGGCTGAGATAACAGGATCACTTGAGCCCAGGAGTTGGAGGCTGCAGTGTGCTATGATGATGCTATGGCACTCTAGCCTGGGAGACAGAGCAAGACCCTATCTCAAAAAAAAAAAAAAAAAATCAAGGGTAAAACAACCATCAAAACTGGGAAATTTTACAAAGTCAGAAGATGATTTTATGCAACTCTATGCAAATAAATTTGAAAAACTAGAACTCTATGCAAATAATTAGAAAACCTACAAGAAACTTACAATTTTCTAGAAAAGTATAAACTTTCAATATTGACTCCAGTGGTACAGAAAGTCTAAGGAGACCAGTGACCATAGAAGAAACAGAAAATAACTAAAGAGCTCCAACATATATGGTCCACATAGTTTGATAGAGAAATTAAACCAAATCTCTGAAGATCACATAATGCTGATTGTTCTCAAACCCTTCCAGAACATTGAAAAGGAAAATTTCCAAAATATTTCTGTGAAACAAAGTGTGTCATTTCTATCAAATGCTGACAAAGATTACACATCAAATAGAAAGATCAACCTTATGAAATATTGACACAAAAATCTTAAAGTATTAGCAATCAGAATCCTATTTTTAAAGTAAAAAATTGTAATCAAATGGATTTTCCTTCAGGATTTGGGTGGCTAAATATTGGAGAAGTCAGGCTGAGCACAGTGGCTGACACCTGTAATCCCAGAACTTTAGGAGGTGGAGATGGAAGCATCACTTGAGGCCAGGAGTTTGAGACCAGACTGGGCCACACAGTGAGACCCCATCTCTAAAAAGAAAATAAGAAAAATTAGCCAGGTGTGATGGCAAGTGCCTATAGTTCCAGCTAATCAGGAGGCTGTGGCAGGAGGATCGCTTGAGCCCAGGAGTTCAAGGCTGCAGTGAGCCATGATCACGCCATTTTACTCAAGCCTGGGTGATGGAGTAAGACCCTGTCTCAAAAAAATAAATAAATAAAATATATATATATATGTGGAAAGTCATGAACATATCATGTTAATGAAACTAATGGAAAAAATTGTTATGACCATTTTCATGGAGGCAGAAGAGGCATTGAATAAAAGTTAACACTCATTCACAATAAAAATGCTATGTAAATAGGAGTAATGAACACCTCCTTGATGTGATAAAAAAATAGATGTACTTCAGCCTAAAGTCAACATCTTACTTAATGAAGAAATACTAGAGGCTTTCCACTACAGTGAGGAATAACATAAGCTTGCCACTTTACTACACTTTAATATTGTGTCGAAAATACTCACTATGGCAATGAAACAAGAAAAAGCAAATTAGGGCAAAGAGTAGGAAAGAAAGAGATAAAACTGTTTTCAGATGATATGATCATATATCTAGAAAACAAAAGAATCAATGGAAAAACTAAGATTTCTCACTTCGGCAGCACATATACTAAAATTGGAATGATACAGAGAAGATTAGCATGGCCCCTGCGCAAGGATGACATGCAAATTCGTGAAGCATTCCATATTTTTCACTGATCAACACCCAAGTGCACATATAGGAATAACATTTATGGGGCATCGGGCAGATGGGGGGGAGGAGGGGTGGGTATATACATACATAATGAGTACAATGCCCACCATCTGGAGGATGGACACACTTGAAGCTCTCACTAGGGGTGGGAGGCAAGGGCAATATAGGTAACCTAAATATTTTTACCCCCATAATATGCTAAAATAAAAAAATATACTAGTTTGGGTAATAATCATGTCCAGTAAATTTATAGTAAATTATATCTTAGATACTATCCAGCATGCAAAATATCTATCAGAATTTTTAGTAGTGCAACTATTGAAGGAATTGAAAGCATTTGCATTTCACACGTTTTAGAAAGAGCATATTGCTTGAGGAAGTTCTTTCAAACTAACAAAAACATTGTTTATTTGATATTTCCTGTAGAAAATGATTCATTTATTCAATAAATACATTCAACAGGCTATTAAATAGACCCAGCCTGTGCTTCTCAAAAAAGAAAAAAGAAAAACTATAAGGGAATTTTGTAAAAGAAGCTGATTATAAAATCACCATGTAAAAAATCTTACATATAAACAAAAGCCATTTAAAAGTTATTATGTAAGAGGCTAGGCACGTTGGCACACACCTGTAATCCTAGCACTCTGGGAGACCAAGGCAAGAGGACTGCCTGAGCTGAGGAGTCCAAGACAAGCCTGATCATGAGCGAGACCCCTCTAATAAATATAGAAAAATTTGCTGAGTGCCGCATCCCTGGAGTCCCAGCTACTCAGGAGGTTGAGGCAGGAGGTTTGCTTAAGCCCAGGAGTTGGAGGTTGCTGTGAGCTATGATAACGCCACTTCGCTCTAGCCTGGACAACAAAAGAGATACAAAAAAAAAAGAAAAGTTATTATGGAGGAGATACCCTACTTATGACTTTAGAAATAAAATAAATATACTATGCCATAAAGCAGGATGACAAATGTTCAAAATTCATAAGAGAAAAACTATGAAAACATTTTTTTTCCAAACCCTTTGCCATTTTAAATTTTTTATTTTTTATTTTTTATATTTTAGAGTCAGGTTCTCACTCTGTTGCCCACATGGCCTCAAACTCCTGGGCTCCAGTGATTCTCTTGCCTCAGCCTCCTGAGTATCTAGGACTGCACCTGGCTCTAAAAACACTTCTGAATGACAAAAAGGCAGGCTTGAACAAATGAAAAGACATGCTATATTCTTGGGTAAGACGACTTAATTTCCTAAAGACGTCCATCCTTCTTAGGTTATTCAATAAATTTAACATAAGCTTGATAAGAATACCATGCACTTTTTTTCCCTTGAATTAAAAGCAAGTTGATTATAATTTGGAAAAAGCAAATAAGAATAGCCACATAATGCCTAAAGGACAGTCAGCTTCCCGCATATTAGAACATACATACAGCCTCTGTCATTAAACCAGGAGATACTGGCCGGCTCATAGATGCTGCAGAGAAGCAGAAAAGAAAATCCGGAAACAGAGCCCATTACAGATACAAAGCAAATATACACTAAAGACAGCATCTCAAACCGGTGAGAAGAATAAAGGACTTTTGAATATGCACTGTTAGAATAACTGGGTGGCCTTTTAGAAATAGGTAAAATTAGATCCATTCCTCATGTCATGTATCCAGTTCATTTTAAATGAATCAGGTTTAAACATAAAATTAAAGAATGAAACCATAAGAGTATTAGAAGAGAACATGGGTAAGTATCTCCACAACTTGGAGTGGGAAAAACTTTCCTACTATGACTCAAAATCCAGACACAACAGGGGAAAGATTAATAAATCTGACTTCATAAAAATGGAAACCAAAACATTAACATCGTGTAAAATACTATGACTGGGCGTGGTGGCTCATGCCTGTAATCCTAGCACTCTGGGAGGCCGAGGTGGGAGGCTTGCTCGAGGTCAGGAGTTCGAGACTAGCCTGAGCAAGAACAAGATCCCGTCTCTACTAAAAATAGAAAGAAATTAGCTGGACAACTAAAAATATATTTAAAAAAATTAGCCGGGCATGATGGCGCATGACTGTAGTCCCAGCTACTCGGGAGGCTGAGGAAGAAGCATCACTTGAGCCCAGGAGTGTGAGGTTGCTGTGAGCTAGGCTAACGCCACGGCACTCTAGCCTGGACAACAGATTGAGATTGTCTCAAAAAAAAAAAAAAAAGAATTAAGGAACACACTAATCATTGGCCATGTGTCAACCCTATGTGGATCCTGTTATTAATACCTAAACATAGAGCTAATCTAACTTCTTTCCCAATTCGTTGCTTTCTTTTTTAACTGCACTGGCTAATACTGTGCCTTCTGTGCCATCCTCTGCTTCCAGGTCTCCTCGGAAGACAAAAATAGCCACAGGAATAGTTGCATTTTATCAGGGGCCATGTGCTCAGAAGGCCCTTAAAGTTATACCCACAACAAGACCCAGCCCTGGGCCTCTAACGGTCCTGGCTCTAAGATGGAAAACCAAGGCTCCTGACTCTTCGGTCTCCTCAGTCTCTCTCTCATTGTTGTCCTTCACATTCTCTGACAAACAGGTGGATGCGGTGTCATAGTTCAAGCAGGTGCATTAGCCCCCGTGCACAGGGGCAGGTAGATGGAGAGGGTGCCCTCCTCCAGGCTGGGGGACCTGGCGTGTGTGTGAGTGCTTCTAAATCTTTTTCCCACTGCTCTTCTTTTGCAGAGTTGGGGGAGCATTGTTCCTCCTCTTTGACAACTCACCGCCCACAACTCATTACCTTGTCGCTGCTCACCCAAACCCCTTGTATGCCGAGCAAAGGACTATGGCCCAGTTACAGAGGAAGGCCTCCCACTGAAATTCACTCCTCACTTGCCTCCTCTCCCTCTGTGGTTTCCACCTTCCATAGAGAGGTCAATAGCCCAGTCCAAGGCTTTATCTTATAAACACTGAGACTCCCCACAAACCCCACTGTAAACTCTGAATGGATCTATGAAGGAAGCACAGAAGAAAGAGGAGGAAAGAGCTGGTTCTGCAGAAACCACAACCACAAAAAGAAGGTGAAGACAAAGACAAGAAGGAAGGGGAGGAGACTGAGAATTTAGTGAGCGCTTAACACCTACGAAACACTGTCACATACATGATCTGATTAAACTCTTTCCGCAGTCAGCTGCATAGATATTATTGTTATCCTCATTTTACAAACGTGTAATCCAAGGCAGGCAACACTTAGAGACTAGGAGAAACTTAAAAGTGGTGACTTAGTCCAATGTCCCAACCCGCGGGTACGTTATTCACAGAACCTAGAACAGGAGTTGGACGTGAGAGATGGAGACAAGACAGTATTCTGATCAAGTCTCCTATGTGAACAACTTTTACCTCCAGGAGATTTTCAAAAGCATGGAGTGTGGCTTATCCCTCTTTTCAGCGCAACTCCTGGTACCTGGTTGACACTGAACTCATG
>CAUYRT010038927.1:0-94182 GCA_963574885.1 Lepilemur ruficaudatus
AAATAGAAAGAAAGAAATTAATTGGCCAACTAAAGATATATATAGAAAAAATTAGCTGGGCATGGTGGCACGTGCCTGTAGTCCCAGCTACTCGGGAGGCTGAGGCAGAAGGATTGCTTGAGCCCAGGAGTTTGAGGTTGCTGTGAGCTAAGCTGATGCCATGGCACTCAGTCGAGCCCGGGCAACAGAGTGAGACTCTGTCTCAAAAAAAAAAAAAAAAAAAAAGTGTTCTCACTACAAAAATGATAATTTCGTAAGGGAATGCATATGTTAATTAGCCAAATTTAGTTATTCAACAATATATACATACTTCAAAATTTAATGTGGTACACAGTAAATGCATATAATTTGATCTGTCAATGTAAAAAATAAAACTTAAAAAAAGAGTCACAAAATAGGCCCTAATGGAAAGGTATGTCTATTTAACCATATATAGGAATAAAACAAACTGATAAGAGTTATAAGTTGTTCAATGTCCTAAGGGAGCACAGGATAGGGTACTTTTAAATTCAATAAAGACAAAGGCAAATGATACTAATAGAATGTGGCACAGGAATTTAGCATGTGGTCTCAGAAGTCAGAATACCTGGGTATGAATCACAACTTCATCACTTATCACGAACAAATACCAAACAACTAAGGACAAGTTACTTAACCCCTCTAAACTACAGTTTACCCTATATTAAAGTCTAGGATAATAAGCATTTCTAAAACACAAGATTATTCTTGATTAAATGTGATAATCCTCACAAAGCATAGTACATACACATTCTAAGTGCCTAATAAATGTTACCAAGACTAGAAAGGGTTTTTCCTGGCAATAGTGGACAATATGTCCCTCTAGTAATGAGTTACAGCCCTCTGCATGAAAATAAATCTCTGAAAGACTTAGCTCTCCCCAAAGTCCCAGGGGTAAATATGTATTAATAAATAGCTCATGTTCATTAGCAATTAACATGTAAGAGGTAAATCAAGAGGATACCAACAATATTTTCCCATGTAATTATGAATGTGTTTTAAAATCAGGGTAAGCAATTGTTCATGTAAATATAATCTACTAAATATTTTGGACAAGCGTTTACTTCTTGGAACTTTACTTGTGAAGGACCTTCAAACACTTGGTGTTCACAAAATTTTTCTCAGGATCTCCATCAACTAAATAAAACTAGGATAGGGTTTAGGCAATTCATCTTGGTAAGCACTTTGATCATCAAAGCACACAGCTTTCAAATAACATTTCTAATAGGTTGAGGGAAATTTTTAAAACACCATGTGTTATTATGTAATTAATGCTTGATGTGAAAATATCTTACTTTATTTTAATGTGAAATATGTAAAATGCCCAATTTATAATGACATTAATGTCATTTCACTCCTTGACTCAACATAATTGATTGAATAGTTGTTAATTATAAAACATTGTAAGAACTCACTACCTATATAAGATAATAATATATTTTATCAGCTATATAAGATAATTGTCTTAGTAATTAAGGAAGTTCATTTGGTTCTAGTGATCCTTTATTCAAACATATAATTACACTATATAACTAACAAGTACTTCTTTTAATTAAATATATAATTACTGAAATATTCTTGAGGGATATAATTGACATATTATAAATATAGTTCTATCATGACTACTTAAACCTCAATAAATGCACTTCTAAAAAGGCCTTGGTTAAATAGCATACAGTAACTCTCTCCTTGAAATGAAATTAAATCCTTAAGAGATACAACTAATTTGAAGCACAATCTTATATTACCCAAATATAATTAGTAAATGATGCCAAGTAAAAATAACGAAAAAAAGAAAACCTAGAGAGCTGATTTACCAAAAATATAAAGATCACATGTCTCCAAGCAATAAGACTCAACCTGATTGCCCAACAGGACTACATGGGGAGATTTTTTAAAAATCATTAGCCCAGACCTCATCTACAAAAATTCTGATGTAGTTGGATGGGAGTGGAGCTCAGGCAACTGTGTTTTTTGTTTTTTTTTTGAAGTTCCCGGACCCACTGCACCAGAAACTGATAAAATATATCTTTCCCAGTCCGTAAATGTTTATAGCAGCTTTATTCATAATCACCAAATATTTGAAACAACCCAAATGAATAAGTAAACTGTGGTGTACATATACATATATGTATGTATACACACACATACATGCATATATATATACACAGTACAATACTACTCAAGCAATAATCTATTGACTCACGCAACACGTGTATGAATCTGAAATGCATTTTGTTAAGTGAAACAAGCCAGACCCAAAAGGCTCCAATGTTGGGACAACATCAGGGAATTTTTGGAGTGAAGGAACTGCTGTATGTAATTGTAGTAATGGATATATAGCTCTGCATCTGTCAAAACACATAGAAATGTACACCACAAAGAATGGATTTTACTATATATAATTATTTTTAAAAATCAACCAAGAAGTGGGGGAGGGAGGGAGATGGAAGGCAGACTGTGACAAATGAATTTAACTGCCCTACAAGTGTATCACATATCTATCCGGAAGGAGATATGGAAGGAGCTGTCCTAAGTAATTTTGGTAAACAGTGTTGGCTGGATACTGTAAGGCTAAAGATAGCCTATTGTAACAGTATTTTTTTGTTCTGAATAAAAAAAAAAAGTCATTATCTATAACAAATGTTTTAGTTTGCTCTTTATCAATTGTGTGACTGCATTTAATAATGAACAACATGAGACAATCTTAAAGTCTGAAAGGTTTTGTAAAAACTGGTGCTATTTTAGCTACTACTTGCCTTTTGTGTTGGCTCTTTGGTTTTGTTTGTTTTTGGAGAAAAGCTGGGCTGTATAGAAATGTAAAAGCTTCTTTAAAGTGTGAAAGTGGACAGAAATTTCTTCATGGATCCAGAACAATTGTCATTTACAAAGCTAAGGACAAAGTGCACTGAAAATGCAGCAGGGAATAATCAACTTATTTAACCAAATAGCTGATCTTCTAGATATACTACTGTATGAGATCTTTTCCTGTTATTAAAATTTGAATATACAAAGACCATATTGATTCTGTAGCATGTCAAAAATCTCAAAATAAATGTTTTCATAGAAGCAACCTAGGCACGTGTTTTTTTTCTTTTCTTTTTTGCTTTTTATTTATTTCTAAAACAAAATCTGAGTGAAACAAAACAAAAAGACACAACTTCTCCTGCATAACTAATTCAGTACCAGAATTCCAGTTTCAAACAAACATTTGATCTGAACTTTGGTATCTGATTTGTTCCTGAACTGAGTCCCCATCTTGTCCACCTAAAATATTTATCCACTGCCACATAACTTGGGGGGCGATGGTGAGGAATAGTGAGTCCTGACCTGCCTGGTACACAGTGACTCAATTTCAGGCTTTGCATCAGTTAATCCTATCAGAATGCCTGAAGCCAGAGTATCCTGGTAAAAAATTTGCTATTGGTCATTATAAAGAATGCTCAGCATGCTTGTAGCCTTGGCTTGGGTGGGGCAAATGCATTACATGTAACCAAAACATTTGTACCCCCATAATATTCTAAAACGAAAAAAAGAAAGAAAAAAAAAGAATGCTCAGCCCAACATTTACTGCCTAAGGCAATATGAGTGCATCAGGTAAGATATAAGATGTGGGTCACAAACCTAAAGAGATGACCTACATAATCCATTTGCTCTTTCCCATTCATTTTGCTTTGCACACATGGACATCCATCACACTAAGAGAAGATTTCTGTGTCTGAATTATCACTGGCATCAAAAGCCATGACTGTTTTCCACACTGTAACCAGAGCAATTCTGACAAAACACAAATATAATCATCCTCACCTTCCTCCTTTAATAGCTCATCATTTTCTTTTGTCACAGCCCCCTTCCTTCCATCCTTTGGAGATACTAGTCATGCTCCGTTGAAAAGCAGCACCTTGGCAGGATATGTTTTTTCTGTCTGTAGGCTCTTAAACACCATCACTAACTTGTAAAGTCCTAAGTATTCCTGTTGCTAGCAGGAAGCCTGAACCTCCAGACTAGGTTGGTTCTCCCCATCATAGGCTCTCTGTACAAGGTTCCTCTCCTAACACTTGACATCTGTTCCATTCACTCCCCTTGCTATTCCTAGAACTTGCCAGGCAAGTTTCTGCTCTAGGGTCTTTGAATTGGCTGTTCTCCCTGCCTGGAATACTCCTCTCCTGTGGTCACCTTCCCCACCTCTTTCAAATCTTTGCTTAAATGTCACCTTTTTCATGAAGCCTCCCCTGACCTGACTACCCAATTTCAAATCACATCTCAATCCCCTCCCTGCTCCCACCACACATACTAATAATATGCTTTCCTATTTATGATTTGTATTATTTATCATGTTTGTTGTTTTATTTCATAATTTAGAGCCCCTTGAAATGTGATCTTCATGGGGTTTTTTTTGTTTGTTTGTTTTTTGGTCTGCCTTGGTCACTGCTATATCCTAAAAACCTATAATAAAATGAATATCTCTGAAATGAATGAATTGCTTAAGGATGATGTAGGCAAAACATTTGGAAAGATGATAGAGAGAGAGAGCTCAGACTTCCAGGACCTGAGCCATATCTGTGAATTAGGATGTGAATACAAAAAAGATCTCTGGAAGAAAATAGCTTGTGTAAACTTATGGTAACAAATTAGAAGGTGTTGCCAACTAAGCACAGGAGAATTAAGCAAATCCTTCAGCTGCATCTACCGATTATGAGCCACTGATCGTTGCCAGGACCTCCCACACATGATCACAGTTAATTCTCACAAAACAACTACAGGACAAGGTCCTTACACCCATTTCACAGACGAGCAATCTAAAGTTATGCTGAAAGCTACAGGAGTGCACATACCCTACCAGTCTCATCTTGTTCACTATCATATCCCCAGCACAAAAACAAAAACAAATGAAAAAAAAATGCTTTTCTACCAACCATAGTTCTTCTAATTAAAATTATAAACACATATGGACCTTAAAAAATGCAACAGTTTGGCCAACACTCTACCCCAGTAATTCTTCAGGGCATCTCAAAATAAGAGAGGGAAAAATTAGGAATAAATTGATATTCCCACTTGGTGTCACTCCAATGATCAAGCAACAATCATGTTTCATTTGATCTGTTTGATATGAGTAGTGCAAAGTATATTCTAGAGAGAATTACCTCAAAACGAATAAAGTTAAAAGTTTTACCTCCAAATCTTTAGTCTTCAGATAATTCAAAAGTCATTCTCATAGGAAGTATTACCCAGACAGCACTGTAGGAGTAAATTCCTGTTTTCCCCCAGCTGCTGGCTTGGGCAGTGCCCTTCTGAGCACTAGCCTTTGAAATGCTAATTTACTGGCTGAACTACAGCCCAACTGTGTTTTAGCCTTAACCCTTCTGTGGCTTCACATTGGGTAGTCAGAGCAGTCCCTGAGAGAAAAAGGAGCTCCAGCAACCAAGCTGACTTGACTCCAGGGAAATGAATGAAACCAGGAGGAGAGAGAGGGAGCCTTTCTCCTCTGCCTTGGAGTATGACGGGCCACCTAAGGTCTTTAAACCTGGCATTGTTAGAACCTACAAGGGGAACTAAAAGATTCAAACGAATATTAATAATTCAGCATCCCAAATTCACATTCACCAGAAGTATCTATATAATAATTATGATTAAAGTACTTTATATTTGTCCTTCTGCTTTATATTTAATGTGAGATACCAGGTAACGGAATCCATTCTCTAATTCACTTTCCACAAACAGAATCAGCCCACATATGTTTGCTGCTGGTGCTTTTTTACATTTCCGTCTACTGTGAACCACAGAAAGGGCTGGAAACTGCGGGTACTGGGGAATTTTACTCATTTCAATTCTATAAATTTCTAGAGGCCCTAGACAGAGATTGAAAACTTGTAGTCCAAGATGAGATCCATCCCAAAGATGTACTTCCTTTGGCCTCAGTATTATTGTTACTTAATGATTTTTAATTCAAGCCAATATGTCAAAATGAGGGATGGCTCACATATAAATCTGGACGTTAAGCTTCTCTAGGAGGATCCTGAGCGTGCATTCCCAAATGGCAAGAACAGGCTGAGTGTTTGCTTCCCTCGTGAGATCCAGCATGAACTTTCCAAAGAGTTGAACTGGCCTGCTTCAATAATGCCTTTTACTTGCCAGGTCACTGCAGGCATCTGGATTGGCTACCCCTGGCTGTACTCATGGCCCAGTGTTGGGACGTGGGAGGGGAAGGAGGAAGAATCTGAGTTGAGTAAATACACTCGCCCAGAGTATGAGAAATAAAAATTTTAGACAAACACATCTCAAAGAAACATATAACAACTATGATAACTGTTAGGAGAGACACGAAAACCATATCAACGTGCATTAGGTGTGCTGGGGGACAGTGGACTGAAAGAGAAATACACAAAGTGTGTACTCTTCAAGTACACTCTCATATCCTCTCTGGCTGTCCCTTCTACGACTCATCCATTACTTACCACGTTCAGCCCATCATGCTAAATAAAATCCTGCAGGTTCTGTCTCCTGAGTAAGTTTTGTGTAAGGCCCTTCTTTATCCTATAACCACAATCACAGTTCAGACTCTCAGGATCTTTATTCTATTTGATTTCACAGCAGACTCCTAACTGGTCTTCCACCATCCACACAACTGTGAGTGACCTACGGAAAACACAAGTTGGCCCACATCACTTCCCAGTTTAAAAGTTCTGTTGGCTTCCCGACTAGTTCGTAACTCTGTGCTGCATCTGAGAATAGACTGAGTGGCATTTTAAAATGTACACATGCTTGCCCTTACCTTCACATATTTACATTTAATTGGTCAGTGAGGGGCCTAGATGTCTGTATTTTATACCCAAGTGATTCCAATGTATTATCAGGTTGACAGTCACGGACTCACCAAGAAAGTGCCAAGCCCCTTAGCTTTGTCTTAATGCCCTCCACGAATGCTCTGTCTCCACCACATCTATCCTGTGCATATGTACACTACACTTCCCTTAATGCCCCGAATTGTAATTATCTTTTTATTGCCTCCACTACTAGTCAGAGAGCAATGGCTTAGCCCCATCTTCCTTCTACTCCAAATGCCTGGGACATAGTAAGCACTAAATCCGACAGCAGAAAAAGATGGACCTGGAAGAGGAGGTGGGATCTGGAAAGGCAAAGCTGTGAAATGAGAAAGGGGGAGGAGGAGAATACTTGCAAAACTGGAAAACCAGAAAGCACTTTTCAGCTGAAAACATGTTGGTGATCATAATTTGCAAAAGCTTCCTTTATAAAGGCTACAAAGAGGAACCTAGTGGCCTGAGTAAATACACCGAAGGAAGTGAGCCAATGCATTCCCTGCCCAACCGTGGTGTCAGATTCATTTGTTAAGCCGCACACTCTCTAAAGAAAATAGATCCCAAAATACAAGTAATTGTTTTATTATAATACCCCTCCTGTTTCCATCTCTCACTCCCATGCAGAACAATTAAAATGGAAAAAGAATTATGTGTTGTGCAGTTGCTAAATAATCTTTTTATATCCCTTTGCTGATGTAGTTTTGATTATTTCGGAAACAGTAGCTCTGCACAGTGGTTTCAGCTGCTTACTTTAAATGATTCACGCTGTGGGGCTCTCACTCTTTCCCTTGAGATTTTACTCACTAGTTGAATATACTTAAACATTAGTCATTTTCCTTCATATTAAGCCAAGATTTTTGTTTCATCTAATTAGTCTTCCTTCTTCACACAATTCTAAACAACCTCAGTCCTTACGAGAATATAGTTAAGTTATGCCCTTCGTATATTTGCAGAAACATGTGCCTTCTGCTAGCTGCCAGGACAAACTGACAATAGATGGTTCTTTACATTTTCCCAAGTGAGTCAGAGATTCCAATTCCAATTGCAAACCTCCTCCTTCCCACCCTCCACAACAGCTTTTCAATTTGCTGACGTGATGGAACAGAAGTGTTATTTCTGAGCATTTGCTGTGGGATCAATGGTGCCTTCTCGTTAAGAGTTTTATTTTGCTTTTGATTTATAAGCACTGAAATGGGACAGAGTACATCTATACCAGAAGAACCTATGATGTGATCAAATTCACCATGACTTTTGCGCTTTTACTTGCTTTTATGAAACCAATATCAGGCTTCGATACCCATGATTACAGACTGTTTCTGTACAGATCCCTTACAACATTCCCAGCAAGTGTAACACTTTCCAGTACTTTTTCCCCCTTTATATTTAAGATGTTCATAGCTCCAAATGTCAGGCACACAGTGCAACAAAAACTATCCCAAAGCTGATAAATTATTCATTTTTCAGGAGTTTGCAATTTGAAGTGGTACTAACAACTGAATACCTGAAGCACCCCCAAAAGACATAAAGAGCAGTAACGTGCAAAGCTTTTTCTGAATAAATTTTAAAGGTTAAGCGCTGTTGAACATCTTTGTTTGTCAAGAGATGTGCTCCTTGAACCTATTTCTTCTAATTAATCTACTCGCAATAAACATGACTAACAAAGCAAAGTGATAAAAGAGGGTAGTCAAACTCATCTCTTTCCTTTGACTAATCTCACCAGGTTGAAACAAGGTCCTCCACTGATATTCTCCATTTCCCCCTGGCTTAGGAGAAGTTACAGGTGAGTAAAATCAAAAGCAGGGGTAGTCAAACTGTGACTCTAGAACAATCTGGACCCCTGCACATGTTTTTAAATAAAGTTGTTTTTTTTTTTTATATATGACACAGTCATATCCACTTATTTAGGAATTGTCCGTGGATGCTTTCTTGCTACAGTGGCAGAGTTGAATAGTTGTGACGGTGATCTCATGGCCCATGAAGCCAACAATAGTTATCATATATCCCTTTTCAGAAAACATTTGCTAACCTCTGTTCATAAGGAATGCAGAATGTGGAAAGTTTTCAGAATGTTGGCCCTAAGTAGGGCTTCAACTGATGTGCATCAGTGTGCTCATCTACTCTAGAAAGGACTGCATTTAAATGCAGATTTAATTTAAATCATCTGTAATACAGTTCCAGAGAAGGAAGGTTAAAACAATTGCAGGTCTAAGATTGCTCCTCAAGCTGGTAGGTGCTTCATTGTGATGATAATAATCACCATGTGTTTCAGTTATTTATTGCAGTGTTACAAACCCCCTAAAAAGGTGCTTAACACAAAGATGTTTTTGTGCATAATTCTGCCACCCAGGCTTCAACTAGAAGGTTCTAATTTTCATCTCACCTGAGCTTACGCATGTGGCTTACAGTTATCAGGAGGAGGCTGGACTCTGGCTGCAATGTCAAGATGGCTTTGTGCCCATACCTGGTTCATCACCTGGGATGGCTGCAGTATGTGTGGGCTGGCTGGGCATTTCTCTCTCTCCATGGGGTTCTTTAAGTACAGTAACAGGGCATCAGTACAGTATCAGGGCATCTTGCTATAATGACTCAAGATGCCAGAGAATGAAAGTAGAAGCTTCCAGACTTCTGAAGTGCTAGGCCCAGAACCACTGCAGCATCACTCTGCACCATTCTATCATTGGTTGAAGCAAGTCAAGGGACCCACTCACATTCAAGGGGAGGGGAAACTGACTGCACCTTGATGAGAGGAACCGCAAAAGGTTTTGGCCACAATTCCCAATCTACCGCATCATGATGATAAGAATGATATCATGATTGCAATGATTGATATTGCAATGATATCATGATTGCAATGATAAAATCTTGAAAGTAGACCTTACTGCTCACAATTTAGAATCAAATTGACAGATAAAAGCAATGAGGAAACCTAATGAAAAATAAATCATTTTATTTTGAAATATAAATGAAAAATTTATATTGAAAAATGAAAAATAAATCATTTTATATTAATGAAATATATATCATGAAAAATAAATCATTTTATATTAATCATATAATCATTTATCATATACTCATATAATCATATATTAATAATATAATCAATTAATCATATAAATCATTTTATATAATATATATCATTTTATATAAAAATAAATCATTTTATATTAAAACTAGTTGAACATAACATAATAACCATTTAATTGGTTATTGAACATTATTGGTTCAATAATGGTTTATTGGTTCAATAATTGGTATTATTGAACATTATTGGTTATTGAACATAACATAATAACCATTTAACACTTAAAATGGAGTAAAGGCATGATATGTAAATTACACTTCAATAAAGAAAAAAATAAAAAATAAATAAATAAATAAAAACTAGTTGAACAGAACTTAAAATTTTCTAAATTGATAGTTTTTTTTTAAATATTGACATTAGACAGGAACCATTCTAAAAGTCATTCTCAATTCTTAACACAGTGCCTAAGCTGTGAATATGATGTAACCTTTCCTCCATGACTCCAAGTCCTCATTACGACTGTTAGTGAGGGTCCTGGATGACTCTGGGCGCGATGCCAGGGGCATCACTTGGGCCCTCTGTGAGTGACTCTGGCTGCTATGCATTTTGAGTTCTTGTCCCTGCTCTTTTTAGCTATTCTAGAGGCTATTCTGCCTCTTCGCTGGACAAGAAATCAAGAGACCTGGACTTCTAGGTCCTTCCCAATCACCTACTCACCTCTTTTGTTCTAGGCAGGTCATCTGCTCTTTATCCTTACTTTCTTTTATCTGAGAAGTAGGGATGATGAAAGGTATACTGCATACTCAGAGTATTAAGGAACAAATGAAGATTAAGGAGATAAAGTGTTTAAATAATTATTTAAGGGGAAAGTCTTACAAACACTGCTATAAGATAAAATTGGTTTTATTGCTAAAATAATATATTAACAAATTAAAATATACTATAAAATATGATTATAATAATCACTAACATGTATTTAGTGCTTACTGTGTGCAAGGCATTAGTCCTAAGCACCTTACACTGGTTAACTGATTTTAATCATCACAGCAACTCTATTATCATCCAATAATCCAAACAAAACTGAGACTTGAAGAAATAACGAAATCTGTCTTTGGTTTTACAGCCATTAAACAGAACGATGACTTATCTTTCCCAATTTGCACAGCTGACTTAAAGAGCTTGTGAAAGGTCTACCATACTTCTGTTAAAATTTCTCCCTTCTAAACCCCATAGAACTTAGAAGGGCACTATCTACCTCTCCTAACCTCTGCCCCAACATTATGTTCCAAAGCTTTCAATAAGCAACATCCATGGTTCTCAAGTGGGAGTGATTTTGCTCCCAGGAAACAATTAGCAATGTCTAGAGATAATTCAGTTTTCACAATTAGGAAGTAGGGTGCTGCAGGGTAGAAGCTAGGGGTGCTGCTACACATCACAATACTCAGAACAGCCCCACACAACCAAGAAGTATCTAGCCCAAAGTGTCAAGAATGGCAAGCTTGAGAAACCCCGGGTTACCCTGATGACATAAACATTATCATGGAGAGATTTCACTAGAAGTTCAGCACATACGTTATAATACAAATCTGTGATATGGTTGCCTTTTTTTTTTTCAGTTTGTTTGTTGCTGCTCTGAGATATATATTGCTTAACTCCTGCATCTGAAAATCATCTCAACAGGAGAAATTGCTGGGTAGCTGATTTCTGCATACATTACGGGTATGTGTGTATATAGTACATGTACATATGTGTGTGTGTATATATATATGTATGTATATATAGTGGGATGAAAACTGAACCTCACAGGACTTCACATTAGGATCTCATCTAAACTGCACAGGAAACTGTGACAGCTATGAGCATTCCCAAAGGGTCAGAAGAATTGAGAAAATTGCTCCTGGTAAGCAGAGGAGCCAGCATTTAAGCCAAATCTGGTTGCTAACATCACGTACTATTTTAGAGAAAACATTTAAGTTATGGTTTAATAATCATTTTACATATTATCTTACATTCCCATTGGGCTTAAAACTAAATCCAAAAATGTTAAATCACATAAACAATAAAGGGGTTTTTTTTTCCTTAAATAGAAAAGGTTTATCAGGAAAGATTTTATTAAAAGCCTTTCAACTATATAGGGAATTCAATCTAGGAATCACTTAGGAATCCTACTGCCATAGTTTTGACTAAATGGAAGCATATAGAGAAAAGATCTATTAAAATCCCTTTCTTCCCCACAATTCTCTGTTGGCCATCACCCTCCAATTATAGCCTTGCTTTACAAACGAACCCTCCTCCTTACTTCTCTCCGCTGATGAAGGGAAGTAAAGCCTTAATTATAGGTTTCCAACGTAAAACTGTCATCTGCTTTAAAAGAAAAACAAAACTGGCCAGAGATAAAGAGCTAAAAGCAGGCATTTGTGCTTTTGATAACAAAAGGTGTTAGTGTTCTAAGTCTACATTGGCTGGTACAAAGGAAATTTCAATTAAATTGTTTAGAAAATGAGTTTGTAACTTGATCAGGAGGTTGTACCAAACCTTCAATGAACTATTTGTGAAAAAAAAAATGTATTTATTTTGTTCTAGTAATGAATAATAGTACCCAACTCAAGTTTCACAAATAGATATCCCAAGAATATATCTATTTCCCTATATGCTTGCCTTAATTCACGGTGCAGAAATTCGAATTCCTTACAAGATATCCAGGGCCTGGCCAGGCATGGTGGCTCACGCCTGTAATCCTAGAGGTGGGAGGATCACTTGAGCTCAGAAGTTTGAGACCACCCTGAGCAAGAGTGAGACCCCATCTCTACTAAAAATAGAAAACTTAGCCGGGCATGGTGGTGCATGCCTGTAGTCCCAGCTATTTGGGAGTCCGAAGCAACAGGATCACTTGAGCCCAGGAGTCTATGGTTGCTGTGAGCTAGGCTGACACTCTATGGCACTCTAGACCAGATGACAGAGTTAGACTCTGTCTCAAAAAAATAAAATAAAATAAAATAAAAACCCTCCAGTCTCCTGGCCTCATGTTGTTCTTTGAAAAACATGAGGCTCTTTCTTGCCTTGCCTTGGAATCACTGCCCCATCTCCCTGGGTTCTCTGACTCCACTTGTTCAGGGTTGCCTCTTTCCCATCATTCAGCTCAAGGGTTGTATGACGCTCAGCAACACCTTCCTTGACATAAAATGACGGAGTGCCCTGTCTCCTTTCCTAACACCCTCCCACACTCTCCTATCACATCGCCCTGTTCTGTGATCTTTGCAGCATTTAGTACTCTCCAAAGTCACACTGCTCATTCATTTTTTGCCCATAACCATGTCTTGCTGTACCTCTCCTACCCCCAGCACATCTCAACTAGAATATGAATTCTGTGATAACAGGAACCTGGATCTGGCTTGTTTGGGGCACATAGTAGGCATTTACTGAAAGAAATATTACTACTTTTAAATTAAATGTTGTGATTTAAATTTGCCTTTAAAAGATAAATATAGAGATTAGAGGCATTTTCTTTGTATCAACCTAAAATCACTATAGCTTAAAGGTTTGAATGACATTTTTAGTGATAAATAGTACCATTTTTATTTTTCACTCTCTCTTTTATATGCATCTTAAACATTTATTTAATGATTCTGAAAACCAGCACTCAAGGGGAAAAAAACATTTATTTAACAAAAAAAACCCTAAGAAAAGAAAAAAACTACTGGAACATATTTAGTTTAATAGATTTGTTATACTTTCTGTACTTTTTGCTTAAAAGTAATGTATTGTATGACTTTTTTAAAACTGAAGATATAAGTACTTAGTATATTTTAAAGTCAGATTTAATAACCGTAGTTATTATAAATGATTGCCACAATATTATGTTGTTATTTTTGCAAAACCCATCTTAAATTATAGAGTGAATTTAAAACTTTTGTCACAGAATAAAACTAAATTGAAATAATTTTTGTAGTAAGGCATTGAACTTTCTTCACAGTTTTAAACTGATTCTGGATTCTACAATTTTAACAAATATTAACAAAAAGATAAGTTTAAATAAAACTACCCAAACTTGACAATCAAAAAATAGAGGCCGGGCACAGTGGCTCACACCTGTAATCCAAGCACTCTGGGAGGCCCAGGCAGTGGATCGTTTCAGCTCAAGAGTTCAAGATCAGCCTGAGCAAGAGCGAGACCTTGTCTCTACTAAAAATAGAAAGAAATTACTTGGACAGCTAAAAAACATATAGAAAAAATGAGCCAGGCATGATGATGCATGCCTGTAGTCTCAGCTACTTGGGAGGCTGAGGCAGGAGGATCGCCTGAGCCCAGGAGTTTGAGGTTGCTGTGAGCTGGGCTGACGCCACGGCACTCTAGCCCGGACAACAGAGTGAGACTCTGTCTCAAAAAAAAAAAAAAAAAAAAATGGAATTATAAGAGTGGCTGGAGATATATTTTGGGGGAATAAAAATAATACCATGTTAAAAACAAGATTATAAGGTATTGAATATGCCTTTAGGTCCCTTCTTAGCTTGGTTTCCTCTTTTGCTCCAAATTAGAACAATCTGTTGGTAGTTCAAGTTTTAGGAAAATGTATCCTCACAAAAGTCAACGTGTTAGACAGTCCAGCCTTCTTAACCTCCGTCACCCTGATCCCTTGACATAACTTCCAACTCGGCTGTTAACAGATCTCAAGGCCGCTCTGTCTGGCCTTTGCTCCAAGGCATTTTTCCCATCCTGCAGCCACAGGTTTTTCAGAAATGTAAATCTTTTGTTATCACTGCTTAAAAACAAGACAATGATTTATGCAGTTCATAGAATAAAAACCGACATCTTGAACAAGGTCTATGAATTCTTGCCTTAGCTGGTCTCCACCTACCTTTTCAGCCTTGTTCAAATCCTCTCTCCCTCTCACTGTTTAGGATCCAGCCACATCTATTCATTCAGTTCTCAGAATATACTAGATTATCCCCGTCTCAGGGTGTATGAGCATGGCCTTCCTTCAGCCCTAAGAGCTCTTCTCAGTCAGGTGTAGTTAACTCCTACTCATCCATCCCATAATTGCTCAAAATTCATTCCCTCAGTGGTACGCATGTGATCAAATTTAATAAACCATACACCTCAAAAATGCACGTAAAAACTGGTGAAATCCATACATCTACAGTTTAGATAACATTATTGTGCTAATATTGACTTCCTGGTTTTGATAATATACTGTGATTATGTAATATACTATTATTTGGGAAGACTGGGCAAAAGGTACACAGGAAATTCCTGTACAATTTCTGTAATTTCTTTTAAGGATAAAATTATTTCAAAGAAAAAAATAAATAAATCACTCCCTCAGGAAAGCTTTTTATTATTCTTCAGAACAGATGAGGCACTTAGTAGCATATTTTTCTTCCCCTTATAACACTTGCCACAGTAGGAAATATAAAATTTTAAAATTAATGTCAAATATCTGTCCATCCCACTAAATTTTAAGCTTTTCAGAGGCAGGGATCGTATCTCTTTTTCTCACCACTTTACCTCCAGTAGTTAACTCAATGCTTGGCACAGGAAATGTAGCCAACAAATATTTATTAAAGGGACTATGAAATACATAAATGATGTATTTCAATCCATGCCCTTTGAAATTGGAACCATAAACGTACACAAAGATACATATTTACATCTTTTTAAAGATTCTGCTCAAGTTATGAAGTTAATGGAGTAACACATGCCAACAGAGATCTAAACACGGATCCTTCTAATTTGGAAATGATGCAAGCTAATGAGGAAAAAAAGCATAATAACTAACATTTAGCGAATATTTAATCCTATTATTCAAAACTCGTTACAAGCGGTTCTTTACTTAATCCTCATATCAACTGTATCAAGTGCGTGCTGTTTTTAATCTTTAGTTTACAGATGAGAGGCACACAGAGATTTGTCACTTGCCCATGGTCAGGGTAACTACATAGCAGAGGCAGGATGTGAACACAGGCGCTCTGCTCCTGAAGTGGTCCTCTCCTACGCTACTTCCTGCCGGGAGATGAAGTCTGAGAAGATGGCTTGAGAGCATCCTAAGACATGAGCTGTGACTTCTGAAGGCAGATTACAAGCTGGTGTGGGATCATGCTTTATAAAAATTTTTGTATTCTGACCACTTTACACCAAGCTTTTCACATAACAGTCACACGCACAACAGGTTGGTGAAGGAGTACATGAAGCTAAAGCAAACTAAGGAAAAAAGAAAATGCAAAATTACAGGTCAGAGAATTGGTTCTAAAGTGGCTTTGCCATCCAGTACTTTTTTCTTTGATTTTTCATGTCAATATGGGTGCTGACTTGGAATTTCTGAATTAACAGAAACAAATCTACATTGGCAGGAGGACGTGGAACTCCCAAACAAATCAAGGTTATTTTAAATGAGTCCAGTAAATAGTAGCTGATGAGGAAAATTAATAGAGGAAATCCATCGAACAGTAGAATCAAATACCACCAACGATTACAAATAATAACAACTAGCGCAAACATTTCAGATATCGCTCCATTTTTGCGCTTAGGGCCTCGTTACAAATAGAGATCAGAGACAACAAATATGTCGTCCTTTGGAACTAAAAACAAAAGCAAGTCCTACTGCACTCAATAAAATGCTTTGAAGTATACATATGTGTTGATTTTGTGACATATTCTTAACCTTCCTAGGTAGCTACAGCTCTGCTGGGAGCAATTAATTCAGAAAGCCACAGAAACTCCACAATGGGACTAAGGGATCAGCAAAATAGCTGGAACATTTTCCTTGCTGCAGACAGCTGGATGTTGCTAATTTAGCTACTTTAAAGTGAAGGGAGGAAGAAGGAGGAAAAAGCAAGGTTTTTACTTTGCCACACCTCTGTCAATTCAGAGAAAAGGAAAACAAAGAAGGCACTGATAAACATGGCGAAGGAACAGGCTTTCTCCCTATTCTCCTAAATGAGCACATCTTATTCAAATTGACCTGAAGAAACCAACACAGGTTACTTTCAGGTTGCGTATACCAAAGGGACTCTAACCAAAGAACTGGGGAAAGTAGTAATTTACTTTTATAAAAAACAATTTTATTGCAATATTACATACCATACTGCTTACCTATTTAAAGTGTACAATTCAATGGTATTTAGTATGTTTACATTCAATTAGTACATTCAATTATAGCTTCATTATAGTAAGCTATAACGAAAATTCAAACAAACAAACAAAAAACACTCACCCTAGGATTACACTAATATAATCTAAATTCATCTTTAATTTGTAAGCATGCTATTACTGAATTCACCTCAGACAGACCACTGCCTAACCAGAATTGACCTCAGTCAGACTACTACCTAGCCAGAATTGACCTAAGTCAGAATACTGCCTAAAAGAAAGCTGGTTAGTCCAGCATGAGAAAGAGCTACTTACGGTGAGCAAAGAAAAGTCCCACTTGCCTCTTCCCTGAAATCACACATATGAGCTCTATTGTGCATACGTGCATTCAAGAACCAACAAGCAAGCTCATCTAGAGTATTTAAGACATAGGAATGAAAAGAAATAAGATACACACACACAACTAGCCTTTCAAAATAATAGTGGGGATATGCAAGGCATTTTAAATCGGCAATGGCAAAGACTATAATTTTCTGCAAAAGGGACACTATTACAATTTTTCTGCGTAGTTTAGAACCAAAGCTTGTAAGAGCTCTCCTACTTAACGCAATGTCACACCTAGTAGTTCGCTATGATATTCTACAGTAGATCGTAACATTGACTCCTAGGCTCTTTGGAGTTAATTATTTCAAAAGAGAGAGAAGCGGACACATTAATATAGTACACTAGAGTAGTTTCTTTCCATTTCCCATCCCCACGTAGTCTACTTTTTCAAAGGAGGCCAAACAATTTTTTGTTTTTTTGTTTTTTTCCACCTCTTTCGGAGCTGGTACCAAAGAGACCAAACAATTTTTAAAAATTATTTCAGAGCTCTCAAATGGCTCTGATAAGCTACGATTAATTTTGAAGTATAACTCTTAATCCCCTGGATCAATACATCACACAGTTAGGTAAAAGGGAAAAACAGTTAAGGCTGGATAGGCTCATGAGGCACAGGGAAAGAAACCAGTGACCCAAGTAACAGAAGCCTGAAAAATATTATCTTTATATGATGGTGAAGAAATCAGACTTTTCCTGAGTTCTACTTTTACTTTTATTTATTTTGCAGTGTTTGGAGAAAAAGTAATAACACAATTTAATGGGTTATAATCTGGATCCTGTTTTACCAATTGTTCTTTAAACATTTTTCGTGACTAAGTTTTTATCTCCAACGCTACCATGTGCTTTCATGAACCACGAATACCCTGCGGTAGATTACTAATGGATGTACCTTCTTCTTTTAAAATGGCCCTTTGAAAATAGGGCTAAATTCTTCTCTTTTGTCAGGACCTTTCAGGATACATATGCTACTCAACAGTGCCAAACGAATCTGCGAAAGGGAAAATAAACTACATCGAGGCTGAGTAGACAAAGACAGAGCTAATCAAAACTGATTTGGCAAAGGAGATGCCTGTTCCCTCTTTAGCTGCGATGGGAAGGGTGAGGGGGAAAGGATTCTTTTTCAAGTGGCATCTCAAGTTTGAAAACTGATAACACGTAAATACAGAGCATGGTAAGTAGCTTAATTTAACTAAACATTGTTAACATGGGCCTTTGTGATTTCTTTGGAAAGACTGTACATCGTAAGAAGTGTGACAAGAAGGAGAAGAGAAAAAAAGGAAAAAGAAGAAAAACAGGAAGAGTGGATGACAGTCATCTGTGGCATAGACTGCTTTCTACAATATAATTTTAAAGGTCCTTATTTCTAAACACTTGACATCTGCCTGCCACTTTCCACCAGAGAATTAAGCAACTGTGTATCTGCTCAGTAGAAGAACATTTTTACTTATCTGGAAGGTTAACTTCACGGAGATACAATAACTGTATATCCATGTTAACTTTGCGCCCCCCGCTGCCCCACATCTAGTAACTTTAAGAAAATCTCTAGCTGCGATCTGACATTAAAGTGGGTTCCCAGGGTTTTAATATGCTTTTGCCAAACATTAACAATGGTGAAATGACTTACTTGTGCATTCCAGCCAAAACAAAAATAATAAAACCATATGCTCAATTTCTCTTTAATAAACTAAATTTAGATTTCTACTTTAAAATAAGTTTTTGACATAAATGGCTTTAAAATAACAAGAACATCTTACATTTGGATGTTTTCCCAGTTAATTATTTGCTGGCATTATACTAGAAATTCCTTGGCCTCACCTTTAATTGACACTCCCAAGTGCTAATTAGGAGATGGTATATATTATTAGCCAGAGAATGTTGCACTTAAAACACGCATGTTCCATATGTACCGTATTATTAACGTTATTCCTTTCACTTCTCAAAAGATCTCTTTAGGAAATAGAGCCCCTATTTAAACCAAGCAATTGGCTGCCCATGAGGGAATTCTTGTCAAAATGCAATTAATAGGAAGGGGCCAAGATGACACAAGGATCCTTGTCTTCCAAACATCCTTAACATGAATCAAATTTAATCTCACTGAAATAGCCAGTGGAGGGAAAAGTTAATGACTGCATATGTTATACATTTTAATTGTACCTGGGGACTCCCAGAGAAAGTGGCCAACTCACATATGAGCTAAACCACCACCAAGGAACCAGACACTTCAGTGAGGACAAGCCAGAGACATGCCTTTTCCGGCACGATCTCTTCCAAAAAGCCACAAGACAGATGGGAAAATAAATACAAAGGTAGACCTAATGATTTCCTAATTAAGAAGGAGATATGATCTTCTCATTAATTGGCAAGCTAATTGACCACAATCGCAGTTTCACAAATTGTGTCCAAAAACCTAAACTTTGGTGTCTGTACTCCACAGAATTCTCACACTTCCAGACTCTTCATCCAGCCACAAAGTTGTCAGTTCTGCTTGATTTGTTTGAATACTGTACTAGACGACAGCTGTCGGAAACAGTACATTAGAACAGCTGCTATGACAGCTACGAGGGGCTTGGAACTTTAATTGGGCTCAATGTGACATTGTGCATTTTTCTAAACATAGAAGTATCCACAAAACTAAAGAAATTTCTAATGGGTCTAAACAATGTGTATTTATTGGCACCACCAAACCGTTAACCTCAGTTTGAGTTATATCACTGGTCTCATAATATCTTTGCCACCAGGCTGGTAAGAGGTATAAAAAAATAAAAATAAACAGTAGGAGCAGTTAGATGGACAAGCGAAGGGGCATTAAGAGGGAAAGGAAACGGTAAGGAAGTCACGTCAATAATCTCTTTCAAAGGCTGGCTGGTAGCCAAGGAGGATCCCACAGTGTCTCAGGATTTACTTCCAAAGGAAATGTATTCAGAGGCCCTGAGCCTGGTGCCAACTGCAAACAAAACCACTCATTACGGTCACAACCCCCTAGAGAAGGGGAGAATGGCTTACTCTCAGCATCCGTGCAGAGGAAGAAAGCAAGGAGCAGCAGCAGCGGCCTGGCTACGTGCACCATCCTGTAGCTTGGCAGCGGCGTGTGCGAGCAGCTTGGAGTCACTGCCTCTGGAGCCGCAGCGAGTCTGTCCGGTCTGAAATCTCAACTGGAACACTTTCAGAGCCTGTAAAGGGAGAGGAAGAGAAAAGAAAAGGAAGAAAACACAAAGACGCTTAGATCTGTCACTCTTTTCCCCGTCACATCACAACCACCACAAGAGACACAATCCATTGTAAATACACGATAAACTGCAGCTGTCATGCTTTTGTATTAGAAAGGAAATAGCTTTGTTTGTAAAATAGAGGAGACCTAGAATATCTCGGGTTATACAATGTGGGAACACTAGCACTCCCATTTTCAGGCCATCCTAATGCCAGCCACCTTGAATTTCACTCTTCTGCTATGCCACCTTTTGGGCAAAGCACTCTGAGATGGAACTGTCACTTCTTATGAAACATTACATGAATACATCAGTGGAAAAAAGCACACCAGTGCTATAAGAAAGATTTAAGAGAGGTTCCTCCAAGCAGGATAAAAGTCTATTACTGACAGAATAATGGAAGCTGCTTTCCTGGCGTCAGGTGAAATGACAGGGCTAATTCAACTTCTCCAGCTAAACAGTAGAGGTTAGAATTTTTTACACTAGCATATTTGGCTTCTTCCCTGAAGACACATCAACACTCAAGTCTAGTTTGGCTTCAATAAGTCAAAACAATAGTTAGCATGAGCCTCTTTGATTTAACAGAATTTTTAAACGCCTCCTGGGCAAGGGCTTAATTTTCTCAATCTTCTCCATAAAATCAAGAAGCCACAAACTATTTTTAGAAAGCCTACTGTGTGTGAGACATCAAGAGTGACACAGTGCAAGGTGTCTCGAGGTACAAAGGTGAGTCAGATTGTATTCTTTCAGAGTTTCCAGATTAGGAATAAAAATAAGACAGGTATACCAGATAACTAGTAGGAGTTACTGAGTGATTAGTACCAGGAAGGAAAACCAAATAATGCCATAAAAGATAGGATCGAGAATGGCATCATGGAAAAAGCAGTCTCTCAAACTGGGCCTTGGAATATATGCAGGATTTTAACAAGATGAGGGAAAGGGATTCCAGGAATTCTGTGCAAAGGCAGGGTAGTGAGAAAGGAACTTTGTGGAAGGTGAGTTGCCTGGTTTGGTTGTAGCAGGGCTTCCCCAAACATTAGCATGCATCAGACCACCTAGAAGTCCTGTTAAAACAGAGAGTTGGGCACCACCCTCAGAGTTCATGGTTCAGCAGATCTGTAGTGTGGTCCAAAAATTTACATTTCTAACAAGTTCCTGGGTGACACTGACTCTGCTGGTCGGAGACCACTTTTTGAGAATCACTGGGTTGGGGTGATGTCTCTATTAGGAAACCACAAGATTAGGCAAAAGAAAATGATTCAGGCTAAAAAAAAAAAAAAAATAGGTCACAGAGAGTCTTGGATGGCAATCTAAGACAAATAGCCTTTATTCAGCAAACCACAGAAGAGCTATTTAATGTTTTGGGACAGAGGAACAACATGGAACTAGGCTTTGGAAAGATTAATTTGACAGCTGACTCAGGAATGATTTAGAGCAGGGGTGTCCCCAACCTATGGTGAGTTGTACAATTATTTCATTATATATTACAATGTAATAATAATAGAAATAAAGTACACAATAAATATAATGTGCTTCAATCATCCCAAAACCAGTCCCCATCCCCCCACCCCACGGTCATGGAAAAATTGTCTTCCATGAAAACAGTCCCTGTTGCCAAAAAGGTTGGTACCACTGATTTAGGGAATGCTATTAGGCCACAGAAATAGTTTCAAGTGAGAAGTAATACAGGATGTAAGATTATGGTGGTCCTGCTAGGAACAGAAAAGAAGGGAAGTGATGACTGGCTGGCTCCAAGCAATAATTTGAAGCATGGTCCTTCAGGTGATGATAAATAATTGTTCCAATAGAACCTTCAATAAATCTAGCACAGCCTCTTACAGAGAGTAGACTCTTAATAAAAATAAAATAGAGTACATCACATACTATTGCCTCCTCTATCATTGCAAGAAAAACTTGAGAATGACTATCAGAATTCATTTGTAAAATGAAACCGCATACCTTTGGTTTTTTATATTGGAATATTTGAAACACATACAAAATTCTTGATAGGAAATACTAGTGATATCCAGAAATAACTTAATCCACTAAAATAACTTGTACTTTAAAAAGAATTGTAATGCAGATACTCTAATGTGTCTTTTCTGAAACTGAGCTTCAGTGTAGAACAAAAATTTCAAAAAAGATATTATCTTTTCCATTACTATGCATGAGCGGCTGAATGCAGGGAAGATAAAACTAAAAGGAAGGGGAGGAATCATTCTAACTACCATTCTCCTAGATAGCCTCTTTTTTTTTTTTTAAAGAGATTTGTGGGTGGCATGAAGAAGCAACTTGTACATTGAAACACATCTTCCTGAATCCAAAAGCTAGCCAGCTGTTCCAAATCAGCTATTGTTATCAATCGCCTCTGAAAAACAACTTATCAAGCAGTTCACAGCTATCAAATGTTAAAAATCTCAAAACTTCACAGAAGTGCTAAAGGAATCAGCTCTACACCTCCACCCGCTTCTGCTTTTGCTGCTCCCATCCTCATGCCAGCATTTCAAATGACAGCAAAGTCCAGGAGACATCAGTCCTGTCGGACTCAATTTGTGTCTGTGCAAGCGTATCAGAGCCAACTGCTACATAATGACTCCGTGTGATCACAGAGATAGAGACCTATGAATGTTCGCTCAGGGAAGAAGTGATTTGGCTTTTCCTCTTACTGGGCTGAAATGCAAAAGAAGACCAAATTCTTCCAAATGAAACTTCAAATGTTACTTCTGGACTCGGAACAGTGATACGATCTAGCACTCTAGAAATGAATGCAGATACAAACATACATATTTATACTTAAATGGGCTATGCCCTTGGCCAAGATCTGACAAAAGGAGATCAGAGGTGGGAAGATAAAACCTATTCAAGATGTTCATTTCAGCCAATCTCCACTCGTATCTTGTTTAAAACATAGAAACATTACCAAAAGGGAAATAAATGCTGACTGTATATCAGTAAGTTAGAATTTAAATTTAGGAGCAAAAATGGGACATAGATTTTTAAGGAACTATTTAAAGCAAAAATAATGCAGATGAATGAATATTATAAGTATTTTTAATTAGCCTATTGTAAGGATTGCTATGCATTCTGCAAAGAAAAGAGCAAGAAAAAGGGGTTCAGAGATATTAAAAGTGCCATGCTTTAGCCTGCATCACAAACCATTCTGCAATTGCCCAACAGCCTTCAGCAGAAGCCAGCTCTGATATTTATGTTTTGCCCTTTGCGTCTTTCATGAACAGGGACATGCAGACAAAACTGAATCGTGTATAGGAGTTTAAAATAAAATACAGAAAAAAATTTAAAACTCCCTGGATTCTTATTTCTCATACCACAAAGATCTTATGAAACAATAATTTTGTTGATTTCCAATTAACTAAATATTTGTTTCTGCATTTATGTATGTACATGGTTAGAGAAATTACTAGTTCAGAGGGCCATGCAATGCATGTAATATAATTAGAAATGGAACAACAGAGTACACTTGCCTACAAGCCTTAACAAATCACTCTTTCAAGTGATCACATAAGCTGACACCCCCACCCAACTGTTTTTCTTCAATTTAACAGTGTAATGCTTTTCTGTAATAAGTATATTAATATTCCAACTAATATGAATACTGAAGGAATTATATTTTTTTTCAGCTTTCTGTACTGTTGATATGTTTCTACAGACTGTATTAACATAAGGGGGAAAAAGGCAAACTGGGGCTTTTCTTCTTTTAGAAATATCCTAAGAGGTCCTTAGAGAAATGACTGATGGCAGGTTTTGTGATTTATATTCCAAAAATAAGAAAATAAGTCTAGAACATCTTGTGGTACCAGGAAGCAAGGAAGCTTTCAGGAACTACTAGGCTATACTCAGAAAAAGGATCTGAGATGATGAGGTGCCACTCAGCTAAATGTAGAAAAATCTAAGACAAAAAGCATGATAGCTACAATGAACTGAAACATGTCATATTACAATCTATGTGATTCTATGAGTTCATAACTTTAAAAATTCCATTGGTCACTCTAGGACAAGGCAGCAGAACCAAATCATTAGTCTAAATAACAGGGAGAGAAAATGAAAGAATTAATAAGCATTAAAAAAAAATTCTCCATAGAACTTAAAAAAAACAAAACCCACTACTGCTGTCACTAGAAAACTAGGTATTATTGTTTAATCTCTAAATATTTTTCTTCTTTTTGTCTTACAAAAAACCCATCTTCTCAAGTCTAGATATCTCAGAAGCAATAATATCATAATGATATTTAACCTGAGCATACATCCATGTAAAGATGCATTAAGTTGGAGGGATGGCATGGGAAGGGCGAAGTTCCCAAATGCTGTGACTCCTTTTTACCTACCTCCCCAAACCAGGCCTCTATACATTGACTAGAGTGGTTTCCAATTATTAATGAGAAGGATCCATTTGTACAAAAGATGTGCTATCAGGAAGGTCCAATTTGTAAAACACACAAAAGCAGGGCTGCTCTGGCTGAAGCTAGAGGGGGGTAGGGCCCTGGAGCCCACAGCAGGCCTGGCAGAGGCTTCTGAGGGCACCTTGTGAATTCCCTCTGTCCTCAGCGTACAGTTACAACACAGGCACACAAAAAGAAAAGAGAAAACAAAAACAAACTTTCAACATTTCACTTAGTCAAGTGGATTTTCTGAGAGAAGGGAGTCCCCCCCTAAATATTTGATCATGGCATAGGACAAGAATCTTCCATTGCTCTCCAACATAACTTTCTGCAGGTCAGGAATGCTTTTATCTGCCCTGACTAATAATGGACCATTTTAAACATAGCTAGTGCAACTGAGGAAGTAAACTTCTCATTTTATTTAAGTTTAGTTTAAATTTAAACAGCCACAGATGGCTGGTGGCTACTCTGTAGGACGGCATAGACAACCACTACATGTTTTAACAACACTGAACAGAAGGGTCTGTGTTTTCTGAATGTAGATTGAAACAATGAGGTAGGAATTCCAAGTCCTTACAGTCTTTGGCTTTCTACTAATCAGACCCTAAAGATTCACTGTGTTATGTAAGGAAACCCATTTAACCTTTGGACCACTCACTTCCTCATCCATACACCTTATTCTGCCAAAAAATACTGTCTCTTTTTAAACTATATCATAGAATGTAAAAGAAGGATCAATAAGTGGTCAAGCATATAACTGAAAAATATCTAAACAGAAATACTGTCGTTAGGTAGACAGTGAGGACCTCCGGACCCTCCTGGGGACAAAGGCCAAAGGCAGGTGCCCCAAGCAACTACCACACCTGGGGGAGGAGGGAACGCTCTACCAATTTGCCAATCAGAACTTAGCACACCAACTGCAAAAGAATGCAGAGGTACAACAGGGTCTGGAAGGTGACCTAGAACAACCTAAGGCTAATTATCATGTCATTAGCTTAAATCTGTATTGCAGTTCACCCCCAAATGGGCTTTCAGAGAAGCTCGTGGGAGATCCACATGCGCAGTAAGACTAAGGTCAGGTAACTCCCAACTGTGCATCAAAGTGGTTTGATGGTGACATCTGAACCACAAGGAGGGCCCAATCCAGACACTATGAAACAAGACCCCAGACCGTATCTAAGGTCCTTTTGTTACAACAAGAGGGGTCCATTCATCGTCTGTGGCAAACATATCTTGTTCTTGTTCTGTAAACCTGTATCTTACTCTTGCTCTGTAAACCTATCTAACTCTTCCTCAATAAACTTCATTTCAAGCTTGCCTTGCCGTTGGTGTGTCTGGTCATTCTTCGGCCAAGAGCACACCAAGAACCAAGAACAGAATAGAACAGACTACAACTATGACCTGATGCTGTTATTGAAAGAAAAAACTGTGTTGAAGATGCAGTTTCATACTTGACTGTATTTCTCACTATAAAAACCTCTCTTTGGGATATAACAGGAATAGAAACCTCTGGCAGAAGACTTGCTACACTCTGTGGATGTCAAAGACAAGCATACTGTTACACATCCATGTGAAATAATTGTATAGGTACGTTTTTATGAAATGGCCACATTCAGATAAAATCAATGAGGGATATGGAAAACACATTCTTAAATACACGCAGTGCCAAAAGCCTCATGCCTATTACAGAAAACATTACTGAGAAGGACAATAGAAAAAGTTTATTAAACAGTGGAAAATAACTGCACATAAGACAACTCTGAATAAAATACTCGAACCTAAAGAAGGTAAGAATTTTTTTTTTTTTTTAGGAGAGAAACTCAAAATGCCATAAAATTATACTCTTTCACATAATGGCACATCAAATCAAAAACTCTAAATTTTTCTCTTTGTTGCCCTAAACATGTTTTCATGAAAATAACTTAGGGGAAAAAAAAGCCCAGAGGGAGCTTATGAACTATTACATATAAATACAGAGTGATAAATCAATCATCTCATTTTTTGGCTCAGGTTATGACTTAATATGAAGACACCAAGTGACTGTAAGCACACAATGATTTCTTTGAAGAAACCAACTGAATTATAAGACTATTTGAAGAGTAAAACAATACCTATCAATATAGACACTTAAAAGATTCTTTATATGCTTAATTTTAATAGATAGAAAACCCAATATCTATTAATCTGAGCTTTATATATTATGATTCACTTTCCAAGTGACTATCAATGCATCTCTGTAAGATTTCAAATACCTTTACATTGGAAGCACACACAAATATTAATTACTTTCAGAGATGGCAAAATGACATCATTAACTTTGTTTCTCTTTTGGGAAGTAAAAATGAAGTATGCCATGAGAAACAAACAGAAGGGGAAAAAAATCTCATCTCCCTTTGTACTTACTTCTTTTCCTACAAACAGAACTATAATTCTGATTTTAAAAGAAGGACATTTTTAGAAAGAGCACCTAATTTCTTTAAGCTATTATTGCATGTCATAGCTTTTATTTAGTTTTATGTGATGCTAGTGGAACCTGGCAGTGGAAAAGTCAAAATACAAGTCTATTCAACATGCCGTCAAGATTCTGCTATTCGTTCCATTCTTCCAAAAAGACATTGTCAAAGTGAGAAAGTGACCTTTCCCACAAAGTATAAACAGATATGCAACCCAACTCTTTCCACCCAAACAACAGAACACAGATTCTGGCTGGGCAACAGTGGTTCATGCCTGTAATCCTAGTATTCTGGGAGGCTGAGGCTGGAGCATTGCAGGAAACCAGGAGTTTGAGACCAACCTGAGCAACAGCCTGTCTCTACAAAAAACAGAAAAATTAGCGCAGCGTGGCAGTACGCGCCGGTAGTCTCAGCTACTTGGGAGGGTAAGGCAGTAGGATTGCTTGAGCTCCAGGAGTTTGAGCTATGATGATGCCACTGCACTCTAGCCTAGGTGACATAGTGTGACCCTGTCTCAAAAAAAAAAAAAAAAAGAACACAGATTCTATTATTTTAATCTCAGGGTATTTTTTATGTTAAATAATTTATGAGGCTATTTTTTCAATCTGTTATAAGAAGTAATTGAAGGGGTTTAGACAAGATATTTTCATGCTAGATATACCATCATAAGCCTAATTTATCATAAGGCAATTATGCATGTTTATTCCAAAATTTCATATTATCCTCTACATTTGACTTTTTAATAACCTATATATAAAGCTCTAAATACATTATTTATGACATATAAACTAATTTATGGGTCTATCTAGCCTTAAAATTTCCTCTATGACAAACAGATTGCATTTATATGGTGAGTATACATTACCAATAACATCATATTCTAACAAAAATGTATAATTTGTTTTATTTTAAATTGACAGATAAAATCACATGCGTTTATTGCATACAACACAATGTTTTGAAGTATATATAGTTTACACTGTGGAATGACTAAATCTAGATTAGTAACATATGCATTATCTCACATAGTTATCATTTGCAGTAAGAACACTTTACATTCACTTTCTTAGTATTTTTCAAGAATACACAGATGTGAAACCAAACCACCATTTCTAACTCACTATAACTAGTTTTCTTTGTCACTAGCTTAGAAATCAAAAGGGGGGGCGGTTTTTTAATGCATGCAAAATAGTTTTTGTTTAAAATACATTTATCTTTTAAAATATGTTACGGGTAATAAGGTTTTAATTATATGTATTTTATTTGTTTTGGCCCAATCAATACATAGTAGAAAAGAAGTGTAGCAATACATGACATATTTAATTTCTTTACTTTGAAAAGTAATTTTTAAAATTCACTTTGAGGAGAATTTACCACCCCCTAAAGGGAGTAATTTGGCACTGATTATTTTTTTCCTTAAAATTATTTTAAAAATAAAATGAAGGGCGTTTCAATCATTTATAAATACTTCATTACTAGAGCTCAAAGACAACCAATTTAATCTACTTGTTAGGTCTGGCAGAGGGTAAGCAGGTGGCAAAGAAGTGGCTAAGTGCGGAGAGCAGTAACCGAATTGTAGCTAGGAACCAAAGTGCAGCTAGGGAATGTTCCCTGGTGGGAACACGCATAGTAAAAAGTTCCTAGTAACATTTAACTGACCTAGAGCTCATTACCATCTAATTAGCATGGCATGGGTGGAGTTCATGAAGGATTCTGGGAAAGACCCATGCTCAGAAAGGGAAACTGTTACATACCCAACCTGATATGTAACCTGTCCTGTGATCTGTTGTATAACCCCAACCTGTCAATCACCCCAAAAGGCGGGAAAGGACAACCAATCCTGCCAGGAGAAAGACAGGACAAACGAGTAAGCTTATAAAAGGCAGCATGTGATCAGTCTTTCAGGTTCTTTCTGTATTCAAGGAGAGTGACTTGTTCCACTCTCTCTGGAACATATTTTCAGTTTGTGTAGCTTCCTTCTTTACTTTCATTCTTTCTTTTATATGATAAATTGTTTGGATAAACTTGATCTGTGTTTGTGATCATTCCGTCATTGGCTTAGCTTGGTACCAGCACTCATGCTTGACAGTGGAAACCAGGGAACCAGGAAACATCCAGACAGACCTAACATACTCACAGGTGGTATATCTCTCTATAGTTCTATTCTTAGAAGAGTGATCAAAACTCTGGACCAGGCCGGGCGCGGTGGCTCATGCCTGTCATCCTAGCACTCTGGAAGGCTGAGGCAGGAGGATGGCTCAAGGTCAGGAGTTCAAAACCAGCCTGACCAAGAGCAAGACCTCGTCTCTACTAAAAAAAATAGAAAGAAATTAATTGGCCAACTAAAAATATATAGAAAAAATTAGCTGGGCATGTGGCTCATGCCTGTAGTCCCAGCCACTCGGGAGGCTGAGGCAGGAGGATCACTTGAGCCCAGGAGTTTGAGGTTGCTGTGAGCTAGGCTGATGCCATGGCACTCCAGCCCAGGCAAACGGAGTGAGACTTTGTCTCAAAAAAAAAAAAAACCTCCGGACCAGAGGCTCTCAAATGAAAGTGATTTTGCCCTCTCCCCAGAGGCGATGCCCAGAGACACTATTTGTTTTCACAACCGTAAGGAGGGTGCTCCCAGCATCTAAAGAGTAGAGGCCAGGAATGCTGTTAAATATCCTCTAATCCACAGGATATCCCCTCATAACAAAAAATTATCCAACCCAGAATGTCAATACTGCTGAGGTTGGGAAACACTGTCTTAGAACAGTTCATTAACACCGAGAAAAATTCAAAATGAAAAAAAAAAAGCAGGAAGTTTTAAGATCTATTTCTAATACACTGTTTTTTAAACCCACCAATTTTAGGTGTTTCCAGTACAGTTTTAGTACATAAACTCAAAACAGATTTGAATTTCTGGGCATGGGAATATGGATGACACCCAAATTTCCCTTTTTGTCCTAAGCTAGAACCGAAGTTGGCTTGCCTTAAAAGTTTAGTTCACAGGCTTAGGCGGCATAAATATTGTCACCAATTAAAAGAATGAAGCTGTTAAATGGAGCAGACATTGCACTGATGTCTGTCAGCGAATAGATGTGGTTCCCATCTCTCATGATAGGAGCTTAGCTCTTCTCCAAGGGAACAGTCTCAGGAGAGAAATATTCAGTTCCAAGGAATGTTCTTTCAAATCACTACTAGCACAGAAATAGAAAGTGGAATGGTGAGAAGCCATCATGAGTAGCTAAGGAAAGAGGAATTAAAGAATATTCTCTTCATAATCCCAGTTTGTCCTCATGACCAATCCCATGTCTCTCTGAGATTACATGAACAACACACATAGCAGAAGAATTAGATTCTGTGCAGAGAAGCCAAATAAACGGTTATTATACCCAACAGAAACGTGATCTAAAGAAAGGTAGGAATGACAAATATTAATTGTATAGATTCAAAACACACTCTGTCTCTCACCCTGTACGTATATTTTGTTCAGTTACACTGTACTCATCTTTACTGTCAGTACCCTCTTCACATCTATCCCCTCCTTTAATGAAGCCATAGATTGATAAAAATCTGAAAAAAAAAATTACAGATCATCTTGGGTGACCTCCCCATTTAAAAGACAATGGATGAAGTAAAAGGACATAATTAAATTAACAACTTCAAAATACACATCTGGTTAGTCTCAGAGGAGGGTTTAGAACCAGTTTTCTTTCTGGTATAGAACTGTATCTACTTTTATCATCTCTGACTTACTAAAACAGATAGCTAATTCAGGTGAGAGCATGATTAATTCTAAAACGAGCAACATGAAGAAAAGATCTCCCCTTCAACTGGCAAAGAGACAACTAATTGGCATAAATGAAGTGGGAAGGCAAACTCAAAGTTGGGGTGGAAGAAGGAAGGATGAAAGGATCTCACTAGATTAAGGTATTTGAGAGTCATTGTCCTAGAAGACGAACAAATAATTCACAAATCAAAGTTTATCCCACGAGTCAAAAATTCTCCAAAGGGTCAATCTTTAACTTGGTAACCTTTCATTATGTACTTGTGTATCTTAGAGTCAAAGAGTTTATAGATGTGCTTGGAAAGAGAAATGATTAACCAGAAATAGATTTTTTAAATTCTCACATGTTGGTAATTGAATGAGTTACATGCAGACACGTTTGTACAACCTGAAGGCAAATTTATTTTACATATTACCATCAAGTTCTTCTTATGGAGATTTTTGTTTTGCTTTTTTTTCCTCTTTAAGTTTTAGTAAGGATACATGTAGACTAATTGGGAAGAGATAGGAATGTGTTACATGGTGAATTCAGAGTCATACAGTCTAGTTATCTCGGTGAAGAGACATCAGCCTGAGTACATTTTATTATAAAGTTGCTGAGGGCAACACGGCCATATTGAAAGAAGAAATGAAGACACACAATGGTTATTTTTCAAAAGAAGTTGGCATTATAAAGTGATTTGATAATAAAGTACGAAAATTTCCTGCAGCAATAAAAGCACTATGCATTTCCCATACCAAGATGTGTCAGAGTAGCAATGAAAAAAGTATTTTTCCCATAGTCACTCTGAAAAAATATATTTGAGACCTCTGGAAAAAGGCTTTGTGAAATACTGTGGTTTTTATTGTACTTCTATAAAATACTCAAACAGAATACAAAATACAGATATCAAAAAAGGAGTTTAAAGTCATTAAAAGCCTACAAACTAGCAAACTAGCAAACTAGATGTAGTAACTTTCTCAATACCAAACTTTCTAGATACCAGCTGTAATCTTAAATGAATGGCCCACACAACTAAAAGAAAAGGAAATGTCAAATAGAAACATCAATCAAACTTGTCTGTTGGATTTAGGCCTCATATAGGCCTTTTAGAACACAGATTTTTATATTGCAAAGTAGGGAAGTAACCATACTGTTAGGTAGATAGCGAGGGATTCTGGGTCTCCTAGGGACAGAAGTGGGTGCTGCTGCGATTCATACTGCCCCCTGCAAAATGCGTTTTCAGAGAGACTCATGGGAGATCTGCATGCCCGATAAGACTCAGGTCATGCAATTCCTAACTGTCCAATCAAAGTAGTTTAGGACAAGAGAGTTCCTAAGACGCAGACCATAACCAGGCCCCTTTTTGCGCCCTTCCTTTTGCTCTCCCTTTGCTGCAACCATGGGCCTGGTCATCATCTGTGGCATAGGTATCATGCTCTGTAAACCTATGTCTTGCTCTTGTCCTATAATCCTATCTTTCTCTCCTCAATAAACCTCATTTTCATGGTTGCCTTACTTTGGTGTGTCTGGTCATTCTTGGGCCATGAGTGCACTAAAGACCAACATTTCAGACTAAAACCTGACAATACCAACACAAATAGGAACACACTCAGGAAGCAAACCAGGAATGGAGCTGGCACAGATGCGGAAGGTGGACAGGAAGGTGTCTAACCATTATTAGGTGGGGGATCAAGCTCTATATTAAAATGCCTTTTTAAGAATTTCTCTGCCTTTTGTGGTCTACTCAATGATGTTTCTGTCACAGATGGAATAGACTGACCCTTTCCTTCATAATCTTTTATTTTTTTTAAATCATAGGTTTAACCAAGCTATCATATCATCTTGTAAAAACAATTTGAACAGCCAAACGTTAAAAAATATGCTCACTTCTTCCCACAGAAATTGTCAGCAGGGTCACAACTACTCATTGCATAAATCTTCACTATTTTCAAACATGTCACTTTAGATTGGTCCATACACAAATATAGTGCATGTTTAAAAATACATGTGAAAATATGTATTTATATATTATATATATTTAATATACTACTGATGAAATACATTGTCAAACACAATTAGAATTTTTAAAATGAGATAAAAAAATAAATAAATAGAAGTTGTACAAATTTTTCCTAGGCCATATAAATCATTAAGGACCCACTGTCCTAGATAGTTTATAGTTTGGATTTTTTTAACCTATATTTTAGGTGACCATAGACAAAAAGAGCTTTTAGTTATCTGTCCACCAATCTCTATGTGACAGTGAAGGAGAAAAAACATCGCTGTTGTTTGAGATTTTCACACTGTCCTCATTTTATAATTATAAACCATCTACACTAAATTCGAATAACTTTACATGCGGACTGTGTTTTTGTATTAAAAATGAATTCCTTCATTTTTTTGTTCCATAAATATTTCTGAATACCAAGGCAAGGTGATAGGTACCAAAGACATATAACAATGTATAAGACAACAAGGTCCCTAAATACTGATGCCTTCCGGTGCTAGGAGACAGAAAAATACAAGTAAGTTTTTTTAATAAAAGGTGTAAAGTGCTATAAAGAAAATTAAATAAGGTAACCAGGTAGAGAATAACTGGTCTATAGGAAGGGAGAGGGGAGACTTTACATAGGGTGATAGTGAAGGGCCCTGAAGTGGTGGCATGTGACCCTGAATGTGAATGACAAGACAAAAGGGAGAAGAGCTTCCCAAGCCAAGGGCCAGACTGCCCAAGGCAGGGACTTGGAGGTAGGAAGGAGCTCTGCGGAGCCCAGAGAGATATGAGGCAGGCTGGGAAAACAAAGTGGGCCCAACTGCACAGTGCCTGTAGGCAACACAGATTGGATTTCATTTGAAATGCAGTGGAAGACACTGGAGGGCTTTATGCTATGGAGTGACACGGTCTGATTTATATTTAGATGACTGCTCCAATGGCTGTGTGCCAATGGTTTAAAAAATGCAGTCTGCCCCTGCTGCCTACCCACCCCCCAAGCCTCTGCAGACACTTCCAATCCATCTATTTGGACATAGCCATTAAGCTGTATTGTGAGGCCCCTGGACCCTTTATAAAAGCCTCACCAGTTTGACTTTTCAGTGATCCTATGGCAGTCTTCTCTTCCCAACTCTGTTTAAAACAATCACAAATAATGTCACTTTTTAATGTTTTGAGCTGCTTTTCTCTGCTCCAACACGGCAACGTGCCCTAGAAAACCGAATGATTTTTTTTGTTCCTCCCAGTGCTCTCCCCTAGAGAAGTTTAACACACTTTAGAAATTTTACTTAAACAGTAAAGTACCGATGTTAGTTCTCATTTGCGTTCCTGAAAAACGCAAATGGAAAAAATCTGCTTTCATGTACAAAGAAACGGCTGGCATTCTGGATCTCTATGGTCACACTTTCTTTTAAATCTGTGATTCCGGAAAGGCTTTCTACACTCACTTAAAAAAAAATTTTTTTTTTTTTTAAGTTTCTGAAGCTTAGTAGATCAAAGTCTCTTTTTTTGACCCTTTTAAACCTTGTAATGTTAGCAGTGGTACTAATACCCAATAGTACGCTGAAATTTAGGCTATTAGAAAACACGGCCTTTCCAATAATTCAAAAATCCTTTTTTTTTCAGGATTTAGAAGCCAGGGCCTGCTGTGAGTCAATTACTGGCTGCCTTCCCAAATTAGCTTTTCAGTCTTAGTTATCTTTTACATTTCATCCCTTAGTCTTCACGCCAGGATTTCCTCCATTATTGAAGAAAGGCTTTTAAAACCCCAACATGAAGTCATTTAATTCCTTAGTATTTCTTATTAGTCACCTAAATAAACTTCAGACTACCAGTATTTAACCTTCTGTCTTAAAAAAACATAATAAAACACTATAGTTTGTTATATGAAGGGTATAGAGTATGCCAAAAAAAAAAAATGCCCTTTTATTCTGCATTTCAAGTGGAAGAGTCTATTTCCCCTCCGGATTGGCTTTACCAGGTGCCTTAGCCAAAAGAATGGGACAAAAGCAACTTTGTGTGCCTTCTGACTCTGAGCCTCAAGAAGCCCAAGAAACCTCAGGAAAAAGCTCTGCACAGTCCCTTCCACTTGCTGATCTGGGGTCCCCAGGCACCACTGCCATGCAATCAAGCCCCGGCTGGCCTGGGGAAGGAAGAGAGACCATCTGGAGCAGAGATGAACTGCCTAGCTGAGCCATCTTAGAACAGTCAATCCCCAGAGGACCTGGCCACAGACTCAGACCAGCTGAGCCTGGCTAACAACAGGAGAACCACCCAGTTGAGCCCAGCTCAAACTCTTGATCCAGAGAATGGGATAAATAAATGGGTATTGGATTAAGCTACTACGTTTTGAGATGATTTGGTACACAGTAAGAGCTAACAACAAGCTGTTAAATATTTACGTCATCTAGAAAAAAACAAAAATAAGTGTATGTTTTCTTCAGTAGGTTTATCCCACTTTAAATATTCAGTTAGGCAACTTGGCTTCTGATAGTTACATCTAAATTAATTTGATCACCTTTAACAGCAATCAGCTGGTAAAATCACTGTCCTTAGCCTTCAGATCTTTAAAGTAGGGTACATTGTTCTGCAAATTAGGAAAGTCTGTAAGTTGGGACTTATTTATACCTCTTTGTTCCTTTTTCCAGTTATAAATATTTCCTATCACATAGCTCAGGGAGAGCAAAATTGTTCTAAAATATCCTTAACCATTGGCTAAAACCACATAGCATGACATTCCTTCCTGGTAATATAATTAAAGTGACGTATGTATCTGAGATCTCAACTAAAAATTTCCCAGTACACTGACAGGTAGTAGTTAGCATGATTTCAGATGCTGTTTTCCTTAAGCAGTTTCTGGCCAGGGATAAACACCACAATTCAAGTAGGGTTAATGATTTAAAAGCAGGGAAATTTTCACTCAAAGGCTTTTTAAAAGAACAGCATTTTGAATAGCCAGTGTGTGGTTCCTTGGGACAGTTTCTGACAGCATGCTGGGTTTGTCTGTCCTTATATAGGAGCTAGTCAACTTGACTAGTTACTAGAATGTGTGAAAACATGAGGAGACATAATTATTGGAATTAATAAATGAATTTAACACAGTGCTGAACACAAGCTCAATATAAAAATCAACTATACTGTATACTCACAACCAGAAAACAAATATTTTTAAAATATGCTATTTCTAACAGCACCAAAAATATTTTTAAAAATCAAGAATAAATGTAACAAAAGTTCATAAGATTTCTATGCAGAAAATTATAAAGCACTGATAATAAAGATGACTTAAATCGATGATTATAATATGGTTTAAAAAATTCATTTTTGTAAAGATGTCAATTTTTCCCAAATTGATCTATGTATTCACTGTAATTCTGACATAAATTTCAGCATACTTTTGCTATGAAATAGAAAAATTGATTTGTGAATTTATAAGGAAATGCAAAGACTCAAAATAATCAAGACAATCTTACAGAAGAACAAATATAAAGGAGTTATCCTACCAGTTACCAAGACTTATTATAAAGCCACAGAGATTAAGACAGTGAAGTGTCAGCTCAAGGACAAACAGACCAGTGGAATAGATTAAGAAGTATGGAAACAGATCCACCTGTACTCAGGCAGTTGATTGATTTATACATAACTGTGTCCCTGTAATGCAGTAGAAAAGAAAATCTTTTCAACGAGTGGTGCTGGGTCAAATGGATATCTGCATGAATAAAAATGCATGTTGACCCTCTTTTGTGGTCACCAACCCCAGACCACAGCCCAGTACCAGTCCGCACGTAGCCTGCTAGAAACCAGGCTGCCCATCACCACCTGAGTTTCCCTCCACCTCACAATCCATGGAAAAATTGTCTTCCATGAAACTTAGGAACCAGGGCATACAGCTGAAGGTGAGTGGCCAGCTAGTGAGCGAAACTTCATCTGTATTTACCACCCCTATAGCCCCCCATTGCTCTCATCACCTCCTGAGCTCCGCCCCCGACCCTGTCTATGGAAAACCTGTCTTCCATGAAACCGATGTCTGGTGCCAAAAAGGCTGGGGATCACTACTTTACCTCACACCATATACAAAAATCATTGTATTAGAGATCTAAATGTGAAAGATAAACAATAAATCTTATGGAAAATGACACAGAATAATATCTTTGTAGCCTTGGGATAGACAAAGATTTCTGAAACAAGACAAAGTAATAACAATAAAGATTGATGAATTGAAATTAAGTAAAATTAAAATGTCTGTCCATGCAAAGACATTATTAAGAAAGGGCACTCCACAGAGTGGAGGAAGATACTTGCAAGACATATGTCCACCACAGGCCTGACACTATCCGTTTTTATTGTGTTGCCTGCCTTTGCTTTGGAGCGAGGGGTTGGAGATAAAAGCCTCAAACAGGCAATTCACAAAAGTGATTACCCACATGGCCACTGAACTTACGAAAAGGTGCTCAACAATGTTAGTCACGGGAAAAATGCAAATTATTGTCACAATGAGGAAGCACTACACAATCATCAGAATAATTAAAATGAGAAATTGGACAACGACACATGTTGGCAAGGTTGTAGAACAAATTAATACTCATATACTGTTGATGGGAGTGCAAATTTGTAAAAACCATTTGAAAAACTATTTTGCAGTATCTAATAAAGAAAAATATATACCTACCATATCATCAAGCAGTTTCATTGGGTTATACCCAACATTAACATAGATGTTATTATTTTTTTTTAAAAAAAGGAGTATAACTAGAAATAACCTAAATATTCATCAATACTAGAGAGAATAAATAAATTGTGGCATATTCAGAACAAATAAATTGTGGCATATTCATAAAATCAAATACTTGTTTACAGCAATCAAAATTTAAAACTTCTGCTAAGAAAATATAATACAGTTTTTCTAGAAACTGCTTATCAATGCATACATTATCTTAGTTACCCCCTGATCATTTTGAAGAAGATAAAATACATTGATCAGTAAGAATAACATAGTCAAAGTTACATATAAATTAGAGTTGAACTCAGTTCTCTTGGGCACACATACAGAAGGCAGAATAGTAAATGCCCAGCCCAAAGCACTGAGAATCTAAAGACTTATGGCTTCAGTAACTGGAATCAGATAAGGAGAGACTTTTAGTCTAAACTGAAGGGAGAAAACCAGTAGGAAAAGGTACTGAAACTTGAGGGAAGGAATCCAAGTGGATAAAAAAGAATGGCTTCTGGGTCCAAGGAAAGCAGTGTAGCCCAAAGAAAGGGACAGAGACAGTCAAGGAACCAGGATTCTACACGAACTTTAGCACTGACTTTTGTTTCATCTTGGCCAAATCACTTCCCTTCTCTGCCTCGGTTTCCCTAGCTGCTCTATGTTATAGCACTTATTACCTTTAACATATTATATAATTACATATTACATGAATTATCTGCTAGGTTTATTGGTATTGTCCCCATCTCTAGGAGACTATATTTCTATAAGGACAGGAATCTTTTAAATATTATTAAACATTTATGACTTACATGAAAGAACCTATATGAAATGTGTATGGGATAATCTTATTTTGGAAGATACATCAAAAACAATGCGGCAAATCCATATGCAGTCTTTTTCCAGCTCACAGGTTGATGGAGATGGTGGTGGCCATGCTAAAGGTATGCTCATTTGCTATACTGGCTGTTTACTTTTTGCAGGGCACAGTACTGGGCTACCTGAAAGTAGGTTTTGTAAAGCCCTAGAGTTCTAACTTTAATAAGAAGTTACTGTACAATCGTCAAGCTTACTCCATGTTTAGGAACTTCCAAGGTATGTATATGAACAGCTAAAAGGAAGTGAAAATCCACAAACTAATAACCTGATTTCAGAAACACATGTTTTCTTTCTTTTCTTTACATATTAATAGCTAGGGAAAATAATTTTAAAAATTTAAATAGGAAGAAATTTATTCAATGATAAAGCCAAAGGATTAAAATACGGTACCAGAGAATCTAGAGACAAATATTTATTAAATGTCCACTCTCTATTTCCCACATCACGCTAATACATGTCAGACACAAATATTAGACAAGGGCAATGCCTCCAACAAATTTGCTTATTTGTAAATACAGGAATGAGAAATATTTGCAAAGCATGATAAGATCTGTTAGGATCCAAATAAATGGTTTGAATGATAAACATTAGTATGTGTGTAGAGGAGGAATATGAGATCTCATTGGTCAAAAAGTTCTTGTGAAATTGGTGGTATTTGACAAAGATCTTGAAGAATATATAGAATCTTGATGGGAGAGGAGTAAAGCACAATTCAAAACCAAGCATATGATATAGATGTTGATGTGTTAAAAGCATTTTAAGAAACCAATAAATCAGCCATTGAGCATATACTGTAGTTTTGGTGTGGGAAGGAATTAAGACGTAGGTAAAGTCAGTTTGTAGTAGGTCTTCAACATAGGCTGAGTGTATCTTACAGGACAGTAAATCTCAAACTTTTCCATCAGCAGGAAAAGTAGGAATAGAATTATGAGTTAGTATCCCCCAAATTCTGCATATAAACTTTAAATGGCAACTTAAAGGAAAAAGGTTAGAACTGTAATGATAGCAATGAGCTGTCATTTTGGATATTAGTGAATTAGATAATAATAAATCATAACACTGCATTCCAAGGAAACTTATTCAAATCACACTACTGCCATGATAACATAATCTCAATTTTTTCCTGTATGGCATGAGACATTTCTGATTTCCTTGGTATCAATATCTATATAAAACATATGACATTCATTTTATAGTGCAATCTTGATCCCACAGAAGCAGACTGGTGGTTGAGCTGAATGGGTGTTAGATTCCCCACTTTCTCATTATCCTATTTCAAGATGGCTCTGGAGACAATTCCTGACATCTCCGTGCTACAACTTCCGTCTGTGTGAAGTGATGGCTGCCTCCAGCCCACCTCATCAAAATCAGTAAGCTACAAACACACATCAAAATCAGAAATGCAGGAAGAATTTTGAGGAAACAAGCTTCTGTCCACTATCATTAAAAACAAAACAAAATTTAGTTAGCCCTTCTCAACGGAGGTTCCACATGATAATTATGCCCTGCAGAATATAATTTGAGTGACTCGTCTCAATTCTCCCAAGGATGGTACAAAGTAGGACCATACTGGATGCACAGCATAGGAGTTAATTCATGACACACAACAGATGACTTCCTTAGGGCACTAGGGCTGAATTTTCTTGTGAGTTCAGCATGAGAAGAGCTGATACTATATATTATATACAAATTGGGGTTTACCATTTGATGTCATTTTGTTTAAGAGAAAAAAAAAAAAAGCTATGTGTTTATGGACCTGTAGATTCAAAGCCTCACCATATTCCAGAAGAAAAATAAAATAGCCTGGAGTAACGCCAGAATGAATGGCCCATAAATTTTGGGTTGTCACATAGAAGTAACAAAGAAGGAGGAAAAGAGTGAACGCTGTCATACTTTACAAAATGGTTTTTGAAAAGCATGTGTGACTTAGTAACTAATACTTATGAACTCATTTAAAATTCTACACAATGTGCTACTACAAGACAAACAGTTCCTGTTTAAGAAATGAGAATAAGATCTATGAAAAATAACCTTTGTCACATCTAAAGCTGGTGTAAAGCGGCATCTCAAGTTCAAGTCAGTTTAATTACACTAGAAAGCTGCCCCTCTTTTAGCTATTTAATCTCACAAAAGCTCCTCAACATAAGATTCATTTTCCTTTGCAGATGACAAAACTCAGGTTCAGAGGAGTAATCAGTGTCTGGCCCAAAAACTCAGTGCTAACAAGTTTCAGACATGGTTCCTCTGACTGCAAATCCTATAAAACCTCCCAAACTGTGGCTGAGAAAAATGCAAAATAGACCAAGACATCTGTTATAGGTTGAATAGTGTCCCCCAGGAGTTTATATGTTCAAGTCCTAATATGCAGTAACTCAGAATGTGACCCTATTTAGAGACGACACCTTCTCAGAGGTAATCAAGTTAAAATGAACCATTAGGGTGGGCTCTAATCCAACATAACTGGTGTCCTTATAAAAAGAAATGTGGACACAGATACATACAAAGATAAGACAATGTGAAGACACGGAGAGAAGATGGCCATCTACAAGTTAAGGAGAGAAGACTGGAACAGACCTTTCCTTCACAGCCTTCTGAAGGAACCTCCCAACAGAGCTGTGAGACAATAAATTTCCGTTATTTAAGCCACCTAGTGTGTGGTACTTCGTTGCAATAGCTCTAACAAACTTACATAATGTCAAATGCTGACTGAAAAAAAATTAAAACTAAAAATTTATCATCTAAAATTCACAAACTGGATGGGTACTGAATAACTTTTTCTATAAGTTTGTAACATTTATAGTTCTGAGGCTAATTAAAGCTTAAAACTATACTAAGACTTTTAAAATACCTTGTATAATACAATAAGTTAAAATTCCATTTATCATTTTGATGAAAGAAAATGAATCTCCATCACCTGTTGTAGGCTTAAATATTTTGAAAGAAATAGCTAATCCACAGGTTATATAATGATAATCTGATTTTTCAAAAATTATAATTATAAATCATACATGCAAATACATATATATAATAAGTTAATTAATCTAATTCTACAAAGATAATTCCAGGTAATATACCAAGAACCTCTATTAGTGATTATTTGTAATGCTAATAGTTAATAAAATTAAACATTCTCTTTTCCAATTAACTGTACACTCTGCAAGAAGATACCATCTTCTAACCTCACCATATTCTGAGTTCTGATTATAATCATAATTTCCTTTTAATTAGCAAGAGCACCATATAGGTCTACTGCTACTTTTGAAGGTGAAGATAATGAAGACAATGATAAAATAATAATGAATAAGATCTCTTTCATTTTATGTTCCTTGGGATAGTCTTTCCTTGAGATGGTTAATGAGAGAGACACATGGAAAAAATGCCCAATAAATGTTAGCTAATTGCCATTGTTATTATCACTAAATAAATTTGTTAAGGTAGTTCATGTTGAAGCCAATATTAAATACAAAAAGATTCAAGAATAATATATATGCAGTGGATTGTACACTATTTTTAATTATATTCTAATTACAAAATTATATTGTTATATAGTTTGTATTCTATCTGAATGCTTACAAGAAAATTATATAGATGATATAGATACAGATATTGATATATGTCCTAGGTATGAGTCTCTTTTAATTAATATTACTGAGGAAGTGATAGCCCTTTCAATCTGTACTATCACGTAGGCTCACTATGGTGTTCTTCAATTAGTTGTGGGGTTTTTGTTTGGTTGTTTGGGGTTTTTTGAGACAGGGTCTCAACCTGTTGCCTGGGCTAGAGTGCAGTGGTGTCATCGTGCTTACTGCAACCTCAAGCTCCTGGGCTCAAGCAACCTTCCTGCCTCAGCCACCCGAATAGCTGGGACTACAGATACGTACCACCACACCTGGCTAATTTTTCTAATTTTTGTAGAGATGGAGTCTCCTTATGTTGCTCAAGCTGGTCTCGAACTCAGTCTCAAGCAATCCTCCTACCTCAGCTTCCCAAAGTGCTAGGATTACAGATGTGAGCCTCCACGCCTGACCTTCAACTAGTTTTTTTTTTTTTTCATTTTGATCTCATTTCTTTGAAGGAGGAAACTAACATTTTAAAGCTGTATCTCTGTTCTCTGCCCTCCCTCATTCTCATCTTCCTCATCTTTTTCAATGTATTGTCTAGTTGTCTGAATCCTAGAAGATCTAACGATACCCTGACTTTACATACCAATTTTTCAAATTTTTTACACTGGCAATCTTACTCTGTTCTGGATCTAACAAGTATTTTAATCTGCTCTTTTGTCTGTCATTTGTTTGTTCCCATCAAATTTCTTTTTTTCTCATCAAACTCCCTTTGCATTCATTTCACTGTCTTCTTTTCACCCTGTCCCCATCCATTGTTCATGACCTTCGGCTCCCTCATGAAGACCATATCTTCCTACTTTCTGCTGAGGAAGTAAAACATTGGTTCAAAATTCTCTCTGTGTCACTATAATAAACTCTATTCAGAAAAGTGGTTCTTCTCCTCTTCTGAGGTCTCAGGACGAGCTTCCTTTCCCTCATGCGGAAGCATTATTTCACAGATTCATGTTTGTTTATTTCGTTTTATTTACTCTCCTCTAACTCTGACAGACCTATCCAGACACTGTGCTTGTCAAAAGATTCTATGGCAAAGTTTATCTATGTCCCTTCTCAATATTACTCATGAGGATGCTGGTGTAGGATCTTCTTCAGACCTGGGCCTCAGTGGCATTTGTAGCTGGAATCAGTCTAAGGTAAGGTAGCTTTGCTGGACCCAAGGTAAGAACTTTCCGTAATCCCAATGTCTGGTTCTCATTAAAAAGGAAGCAAAGGAATGTAGGGAAGAATAGAGTAGCCAAGATGTACTACTAGCATACAAAAAATAGTACCAAAAAGTAGGGGGCTCAATATACTAATAGTTTCCAAAAAATGGTGCAGTAGAAAGTTCGACTGCTTTCTGAATGGCACAAACTCAGGATCTCTCTGTGCAAGGATATTCAGTCAGATGGAACCATGCAGCTTCTTCTCTTTTTAGGGAACTGTTCTCCATCATTAAAAAAAGCAAGATTTTTTTGTTTTTGTTCTTGTCCTCCATCCTATTCCATTGGCATTGTGTTGATGGAAACCCTCTTCTTACTTTAATTAGAGCCGTCAGTTTAGTTCCAGGGTCACTCAGTTTCTATGTTTCTGGGTCCACAGGATATTTTTATGGTAAAATAGGAGGGCTATGTCAAGGTCTGCCAGCCTGACACCTTTTTAAAGGAAAAAGCTTAGTCAGAATCGTGTATGATTTCATTTAAACATACTATCCTGTCTTTAACCTTATTACATGTCTCCAACAGAAAAAAATAAGTGAGATTAATATATTTGTGTTTGAGGGTTTGTTTGATTCCTTATTTTATTTTTATTGACTTGCCTTTGCTGCTAACCTCTTTGTTTTAAACGAGTTAATTCTATGTTATGAATTGACTATTCTAGTTAAACATAGTTAAAATTAAGTAATTTAACTAATTTTATAACTTACTAGTTAATAAGCTAATCTTATTATTTCCACCTTTCTATTACTATTAAATATTATTAAATTACTTTCTATTACTATTAAATACCTTCTATTTTCTCAAATGGTATTATTGAATGTTAGTGTTCCAAAATGCTGAAATTGAGAACTCACTGTGTATTCTCTCTCTCTCTCTCTCTCTCTCTCTCTCTCTCTCTCTCTCTCTCTCTCTGTCTCTCTCTCTCTGCATATATTTTATGGAGGTGTCTAGTCTGGCTAAGGAAGCTATCACTTTGATTCTTAACAGTAATGTGTATCTCCCTTTGATGTTTGTGTGGATTTGAAGAATGCAATGGCCTTTCAGGTGATTATCCTAGAAGATCTGGCTTCCCACTAGGAAAAAGAAAGATTTTATTCATTACAAGTAGGGTAGAAAGTAAATTGAGGCGAGAAATACTAGGCTTTCTTGCTAACAGAATTTTAAGATTATGAATTTTGAAGATGTGACCAGTTCCACTTCCATTCCTAGCACCTACTACATAGTAAGCATACAATTTTTATGTGTTATTTCATGAATGAATTATTTAATCTTTAGTCCCTTTTTTCACTAAAAGGTTTATAATTTGGGCAAACAAAGACATCAAGCTTTTTATATCTCTTATGTCAGCAGCTGACTGTGGAATGAAGCTGCAGGTAGAAAAATAAAAAAGAAAGGGTAGAAGCTGATTTCATTTTTTTGCCTAAAAAACAAGAAATCTAAAAGCTAAGTTACAAACTCTTTACAAATAAAGGCAAATGTGGTTGCCCTTGCATCCTAATAAGGCAAACAGGCAAATATCAAGTAATATGTTGACAGGAAATAATAACTTTTAACATAGTAGCTATAAAAAGTGACCAGGACACTCTAGCAGAAACACAAAAAGCAACAACAACAGCAACAAAAAACACTAGTGGTTAAATAAAGAATAATTTGGTAAAGTATACTGTAATTAACAAACAAAATTCAAAGACTTCTGTCTTTTTCACAGTTAATAATAACACTTCTTTGTACGGTTCTTCCCATAAAGCTACATGACACAGGACATTGCTACTGTCTGTAATGACTATGGATGGAGAAGGCAATCAAGTTAAGTAAGAATTGGAAGAGAGATGCTCCTCCACGAGATTTTTAAACCCAAAGCTGCAGCACAGAAGGCAGGGGGTGCAAAAGTCAGCTGAAAGAACTAAAATACATCAAATACATCTTCTAAGGAGTGACAATCCTAAGAACACATAGCTAATCACAAACTGTAAAGCTCATTTACACAGAGAATTTTACAGACATGTAATAACACTGTCAATAATAATCATGGTTCAAGGAAGATAAATGAAAAGATGTAGGGTCTATTCAAGAAAAGAAAATGGAAAAGGGATGAATTCTAAGGAGAAAATCGTTTTACAGGTCACGAAATTCTGCCATTGTAGTGGAAGAAGGAAGATGAGATTACAAAGTTTTAGATTTAAATATATTTGAAAAGTGGCCTAAGAGTGGAAAAAGTCCATTACCCCTTGCTTCTCTGGTGAGTTATTAACCAAGGTCCCTGAGGCACCATTAATACATGAATCGCAGAGGTTCAAATAAACTCAGATGCCCAATTCAGATATATTAAAAATACCTACTGGCGGGAAAAAGTAAGCCGGGAGAATAAGACTGAAGACTAAATCTAACTGTTTTAATGTTCAAACTATAGAAGTTTAGGGGCTATTCCACACACATATATAATGCATAGGTACACAGATTATACACATACACACATACGCTTTCCCTACTAAATTAAATGTATCAGCAGAACTCTCAATAATCTTTCTTTTCATTCAACAGAACTATATCATATCTAATCTTCATGGAGGCAAGAGAGATCCAGTCACTGAAATGAGACTGATTTGGGGGAATTTTTTTTTCCTGCTAAGAGTACAAAAATAAGCTCTATTATTATCAGGACTATATCAGTAAAATTGTATATCCCACTTTCATGGAAGTGCTTAAACACTGAAGAAATCAGCTATGTGGACAAGACACAGATTCACAACCCAAATAATACTAGATTATTAGCATAAATCCTTTAATCTGTTTCCAATTTAATTCGATTTTTAGCATTTTCCTTAAAGAGACAATTCAGTAAATAGTTTGCTCTTCAACACATGTGTCTGACTTAAAGGAGAGAAAGCAATACAGACTAACCTATCATGTCGCCAGATGAACGGGCTCCTTCAATAAAAAAACCTCTTTTAAAATTAATGGCCTGCTGCAGCATGATGAGTGCTCAGGAAAGGAAATATTTATGGTTTTTCTCCTAACTTCTGACCCTTGAAATTAAAAGCACTTTCTCCACCTCCTTGGTTCCAGTTAACCTGTAAGAAAAATGTCTCTCTTTATGGCAGAGAGAAATTTTTATGATACCCAGAGATACGGCTATATACATGAGTGAGTCAATAGACAGTTTCCCCCAAAAGCTTGCCTCCTAATGGTGAGAAAAAGCACAGAATGCCTTGGGACAGAGGGTCACTGGACTTTGCTTCACCCACTCATCCCCAAGCATGAGATGGCAGTACCTTCCAGCATGACACTGAAACGCCCAGAGAGTTGTGCAGGTTACCCGGTGGGCCTCCGTAACTAACAAACCTGAAGGTTCAGGTATGCCCAGGATCCTGGCCCAGGTATGAACCCAGATTCCAGCCACCAGATAATCAGGCTTCCTGGATATTCTGCCAAACAAAGATGGTTTCAAGCTACTTAAGATTTCAAGGAGAAAAGACAAAGACTCTGTCTGTTCTTACTTCTTAGCTTCAAGACAGTAAAGCGCTCGCTAAAATTTTAGGACTCTGGTCATAAATAATAATGGTGATAATTATGTATTAATATGATATATAATATACATTATATGTAACATACAATACTATAATACAGTACTATAAATATCACTTTTGTTATGAAAAATAGGAAAGGGACAACACACTTGAGAGACAGCGGTATTTCAAAAAAAAATGGTCCATCTTTTTTTAAATTTTGCTATTTTTGAGGGCAGATTTCTTTTCAAGAAGGGAATGATCATAAGGTACCATTCTCTTATATCAAATATAAATATCCCACCTAAAAATGAGACCATAAGCACGAAGACAGGTTATCATACATATTTCATAAAAGCCACAAAATATATATTTTTAAATTCCTTCTTGTTAGCTTACTAAATATGATACATTCAAGGCTGAACTATTCTCTCTTGATAATTTATTTTCAGAAAGCTAATGCTTTCTAAATATCACAGTTTCAAGAGTTCATTAAAAATTATTGGGGGATTGTTTCCTAATAATGAAATGCAAATGTTAAAAGTGAATGGAGTGTTAATTACTTGAAAATGTGAAGCCATTTGCAGTATTTAAAACAAATTAAGGACACTCTCACTCTAATTATTCCAGGACTGAAGTTAAGTCCTAGTCCTCTATGGTTGCTGTACATATGGCATTACATTAGACATGACACATATGTGAAACATGCCTTTTCTTCTTCCTATTCTACTTATTATACTATGATGTGAGCCATATGTTTCATTACAAAGGGTGGTATGAAAAGGCTATTGCAAGAGGGGAAAACTCTTGATTCAGATTTCAGTAATTCAGAAAGGCCTCTTCATTAAAAACATATTGTTTTGCTTCAAGGCATTTACCTTATGTTCCTAGTAATACCCTGATAGTTTAGAGATTAAAAACATCTGGAATTTAGGTATTAAGATTTTAGGGATCATGGGTCTGACACTAAAAATACAGACCATTATGGAATACTCAACATAATGGGCTATCTCCTGGAGGCGAGGATCATGTGATGAATAAATTAATATATAAATCATTTAATGATTGGGTGTGTGGGTTCAAATTTGAGGTGCCAATATTCTCTTCTATTTATAGTTATAAAAACTAGGCAACTGCTAAGATATTGTTATGCTACCATATTAATTTTAAAAATTTATTTTAGTTGTGTGGTTACGATAAAATTATTACCTAGCTTTCTTTTAGGGCCAGGAAGTGAAACAAAAATGTTCTTTGAGCTAAAATTATGAATCTTGCCATTGCTAAATGCCAAATATGGTTTAAACGCATGTGCAGTGGTTCAAGATACATCCACAAAGCATTTGATATTCCTCCCCTTGAGAGGTGGAACATAATTCCACTCCCCTTGAATGTGGACTGGACTTAATGACTACTTTCAGCAAACAAATTATGCCAGAGGTGATGGAAAGACACTTCCAAAATAAAGTTACATACAATCAGTGACTTTCAACTTGGGAGTATTCTCTCTCTCTCTTTCATCATTCTCTCTGGAGAAGCCAGCTTCCGTGTTCTGAGGACACTGAGGCAGTCTACAAAGAGCTCCACATAGTGAGGATGGAAGGCCTGCCAGCAACCACGTGAGTGAGTTTAGAAGTGAATATTATTAGACCTGCCAGCAGCCATGTGAGCAATTCTAAAAGCTGATATTCCTCCAGTAAAGCCTTGAGATGACTGAAGATATGGCCAACATCATGACTACAACCTTAAAACAGATCCTAAGCCAGACTACTCAGTTAAGCTACTTCTATATTTCTAACACAAAGAAACTGTGAGGTAATAAATGCTGTTTTAAGTTGTTAAACTTGGGATAATTTGTTACACAGCAGTAGCTAACTAGTACAACAGGTAATAGGAATACACTGTGGTGGGGCAAAGGAAGGGCCAGAGAATGAGTCCTAGTCTCCAAAGCCAGGATTAGGACTTTTCAGTTATATGATATTAGATAGGGTAACACAGCACCTCTGAGCCTCATTTCTTCATCTATACAACAAAGATATTAATGAAAAAGAGCCGTAAGACTCCTCCAGCCATGTAAAGGCAGTACTCTAAAGACACAAAGAGGCAACTGTAACCTTGATGTAAGAAAAGATGACCATTAGAACAGCCCAGCTTTGCAGCCTACTTTCATGGCCCTCTTGATGGAAAAGCAGCTGGATAGTCTTGGTGCTGACCATACCAAGAGTTTTTTTACTGGGTGGTAAATGTAGGCAGAAAATATACAGCATGTCTTCAAATAACATCATTTTGTTCACCATTGTTTCATTTACCGTTGATGAGAAAATGAGCCAGGGCCAGGGCCACTGTCTGTGTGGAGTCTACACATCCTCCCCAAGTCAGTGCTGGTTTTCTCTGGGTACTCCAGTTTCCTGCCCATCCCACAGATGCTCATGTGAGATGAATCGCCATGTCTACATGGACCCAGTGTGAGTGAGTGGGGTGTGTGTGTGAGTGCATCCTGCAATGGGATGATGTCCTATCCAGTGTTGGTTTCTGCCTGGTGCCCTGGGCTGCTGAGATGGGCTCCAGCCACACACAACCCTAACTGGAAGAAGTGTGTAAGAAAACGAATGAATGAATACATATTACTGTCAAATAAAAAATGCATAAAGTCTATGATAATCATACAAATGCACATCAAATGATGCCATATGAAATGTCTCAGCAAGCCCACTGTACTTGTGAATTGCTTGGAGGTAGGAGGCGATCCCAACAATTTTCACTTTGCAAACATTTATTCCTTGCTTTAACCCCACCACCACCACTACAATAAGATTGGGTAAATAATCTTACTTGTTTTTATTAATCTTTCTTAAATGTGTGTATAGCTCACATTTGTTTCAATGTTTAATATTAGAAGTGTCTTGGTCTTTATTTAGAGTTTGTGATTTTCTTGTGACCAGAAACACACTATAGGAATTAACACTTGTTTATATCAATTAGCCTTTGGTAAAATTGATTTCATTCGTTTTTCCTAAGGTCCCAGTTTTCAAGAACACATGGATGATGTTAATCGAGGACTTAATGTATATGGTTTCTTTAAACTCTAGTATGCTATATTTCTAACTCTAGCTTTAAGAAAAAAGGAAGGAGATAATGCCCTAAATCAAACAAAACCAAAACGAACAACCATGTATGAAAAGATTCAGGTAAAAATATTTCCCTATATTTTTTTTAACCAGTACTTTCTCTTGTAGGACTCTATCCACAGATAATTTACATAGGAACCCAAAGATACATGTACATTTATTGCAGCAATTTTATTTGTACTGGCAAAAATCAGAAAATATCTCAATAGCCATCAGTGAAAGTAATGCTGCATGTGTAGTCATGACAGGGTGGTCATGATTTATCTTAAATGAAAAAAACAAATTGTAAAAGCTTTGTTAGGAATCTCAAACCTAATCACATATTAGAATCACCACGGAGTTTTAGAAGAATTTTGTTGTTGTTTTTTAATTCTGATGCTCAGGCCATGTTCCACGCTAATTAAATCAGAATTTCTGAAGGCAAAACCCAGGCATTAATATATTTCTAAAGCTTACCCAGTGATTCCAATGTATAGCCCAAGTTGAGAACCACTCATAATATGGTCTCATTTGAATTACTGAAAAAAGAAAAAAAAGCCTACTGTTGTGTATATACTTGTCCATGTATAGAAGAAGATTCAAAAGGAAACATACAACTAAAGATAGTGAGGATTTGGATAAAAAGGAAATTTTACTTCTGAAATTTTTTTACAACAAATATATATTGCTACTATAATTTAAAAGGTCAAGAGGGAAAAAAAATATTTCAAAAAATTTCCCAAATAGCTATATAAGGTCTGGAGGAACAAAGATAGTTATTAGTATTTGGCCTCAATTTGTATCTTTAAAAGTCATTAAAACTTTAGCTACAGAATAACAAACACGCAGTTAAAAAGTTAAAAAATTAACTAAACAACTGTTTGTTTGACACTACAGAACACTAGCCTTGTCACTGACTTTTTTTTCCTTAATAATTTATTTTTCCCCTAATAATGATGACATAAAGATATAATCTAAAACTCTTCCTTGGAAGAAAAAGAAAATAAAACAGGTATAGAATTTACAATCTGGAATGGATATTCGAGATGAAGTAATCTAGCTCTTCTTCTAAGATGTAAGAAAACTGAAGCTACCTGAATGAAACAGTTGTTACATAGTTTGCAAGGGACTAATGCATTGACTTATTAATAATAGTTTAATACTGTTCTTACCATATAATAATGCTATATAATAATGATGAATGAGCTGTGTTTCAAGGGTGTTTGTGTACATGGCAAGGAGACACAGGGGAGGTGTTTGTCCAAAAGCAACTCATCTAATTCATTGTGTTAGCATAATGCCAACTTTCGTCAATGATTTATGAGTCATCCAAGGAAAATATATTATGTAAGAGCTGAAATATTTTTATATATTTAAATGTCCAACATCAAGGGAAACTAATAAAAATGACAAATGGCTTATGTTATACTGTTTACTATGCATTGTATTAGGAAACATTCCTTTGTCTAATATTTGTTTGAGCTCATTCAGGTTTTCTTTATTTACTCATCCACTATTTATAAACCTTTGTTTAGCTTCCTCACAACGCTACAGTTTTGTAAATAGTAGTACTGAGAGCTAAATGAAAACTGCAAAAGCGTAATTACAACTGGATGAGGATGTTAGGCACACTGGTTTTAACCTGAGAGTGTCTGGGATGAATAGCATCATCAATCAATATTTATTGAACATCCATGGGGTAAATGATCTGGCCTAGGCAGTCGACAATAAAGGCATTTGTATTAATAGTAGTGTGGGTTTCCCTTCTTCTGGAAAGTGGTGGAAAACTGCCAAAAATTTAATGTGATAGATTAAAAAAAAAATGTGTCCCCTACCACTCATTTGAATATCAATTATAGTGAAATATATATCAATTATATCAATTATAGTGAAATTATAGTGAAAATTAGCTTTCAGTGTAAAAATGAAATGGCTCTACTGTGAGAATACTGTTTTCTCCAACAGTCTTCCACTCCTTAGAAAAGTTTATTGCTTTCTTTTTCTAAAAAAGAAAAAAAAAAGAAAGGAATTTTTTCTTGTAAATCATTCAAATTCATTTTTTTTTAATTTTGAAAAAATATACATAGAAATCTGACCATACTTCCCCACTTCCAAGGCAAGGATGCCAGTAATGGCAAGCTGGTGAATATCCACAGGGTTAAAAAAAAAAAGGTGGCAGGCATTCAGATAAATAGAAAATAAGAGACGGTCTGCAAAATACTAATGTGCTAAGATAGCTGTGATTAAAAACAGTTTGCTTCCAAGTAGCTTCTCACTTGGCTATGATAGTATAATAATGGAAAGAAGATAAAATGTCTATTCTAACCCATCAAAATAATCAGAAAAAAAGAGAGAGAATCTCTTCAAAGAATGAAGAAATATGCGCTATGAGCTTTGTCTATTTTTTATTCCAGGGCAATTCATTTTCTATCATAAAATATGACCTTTCTGAACTGTGTAATATAGAAGATTTAATGCTTATTAGAAACTGGTGCAGTCAGTCCCTCATTCTGAGAAATTGAGAAGCTTTCACTACATGCAAAATCTTACACTTCAGACCAAACTCAGAGAAAATCTAAAAAGAGAGCTATTTAATATTTGGTTAATCTTTTTTTTTTCTTTATTGAAGTATACTTTACATATCATACCTTTACTCCACTTTAAGTGTACAATTAAATGATTTTCAGTGAATTTACCAAGGTGTACAGTTGATCACATAAATCAGTTTTTGAGGAATTCCTTTCCCCTATTGAGACCCCTAATTCCGCTCCCCAACTACTTTTCAAGCATGTCCCACCCCTCCACTGTGCCCCCCCACGTCGCTCAGACGTGGGTTTTTTATTGAATATTTTTATGAAAATATATATTGCACCTTTTAAATAATACATGATCCACTGATTATTTTGTAGTCTTTGCCTACAAATGCTCATGTATTAATATGCAAAAACTAAATACACAAACTTAATTGAGAGGCAAAACACAACAGAAACTTGAAAAATTTGAGATTTAGTCAGCATTCACTGAACTGAATAAAAATTCTCCTTGTAACTTCCTTTAATAACAATCTCTAATTTTTATCTAAAACTTTTTCCATTCCAATTAAATACACTGATTTATATAATCTCTTTTTATCAATATTTTCCTAGTTATCTACTAATTTTTTTTCACATTATACAGGAAAAGTAAGAATGTGTGTGTGTATGTGAATATACACTAAAGACCATCACTGTAATTTTGAAATTTTTGGAATTTACAATCAAAGAAAGTATTTTATTATTTAATATATTAACTAGCAGTGCTTTACCTGTTACGGTAAAACATAAAATCTATCTTTTTCCCACAGTGACAGGTAACAGGTTTACGTCAGAGTGGTAAAGTGACACATGGATTAAAATAATATTCAGTAGGAGCTAAAGACCTTATAAATTTCCAATATAAAACTTGCCTTTGTCACTTGAAGAGCTGTGGGGTGGGGATAGGGGCTACATGTTTGTTTTATGCAACAAAGAAAGTTATTCAAAGTTCCAAAGTTCAAAAGAAAAAAGAATGAATACGTAGAGGATAATTATGAGAGAACACTGTCCTCAAACTGCATGTACACACACATAACGTTCAATAACATGATTCAAATCTTGTTTCAGATGAGCAAACTTGTAGCCAAAGCTGTGAACTGTGTTTGGCTAAAAAAAAAAAAATGCCAATCCAGACATCAGTCATTTCCTAACATCACCTCATAAACCAGCCCAACCCAGAGTACCTCATTCAGAACACCAGGAACTGAGTTCACCAAAACAATCAAAGCTGGATCATAAAAAACCAGGTAAATGGCCTATTCTAAACAGTGCTTTATCAACTAATCAATATTAGAAAATATCAGGCTGGGCGCGGTGGCTCACGCCTGTAATCCTAGCACTCTGGGAGGCCAAGGCGGGCGGATCGCTTAAGGTCAGGAGTTCAAGACCAGCCTGAGCAAGAGCAAGATCTCGTCTCTACCAAAAATAGAAAGAAATTAATTGGCCAACTAAAACTATATAGAAAAAATTAGCCAGGCACGGTGGCGAGTGCCTATAGTCCGGAGGCTGGGGCAGGAGGATTGCTTGAGCCTGGGAGTTTGAGGTTGCTGTGAGCTAGGCTGACGCCACGGCACTGTAGCCCGGGCAACAGCATGAGACTCTGTCTCAAAAAAAAAAAGAAAAGAAAATATCAGACTGTGAAAATTACATGGGAGGCCCTGGCGGGAGGATCACTTGAGACCAGGAGTTTGAGACCAGCCTGGTCAAAACAGCAAGACCCTGTCTCTATTAGAAAAAAATAATAATAATTAATTATTTTAAAAAAAGGAATTACTAACCACTAAAAAAATACTATTTATTTCTTTCCAGAAAAAGGAAAAAAACCACACAGAATTTGATGCTAGAATTCTCTTTTTAATTATTTTCCTTACTGTTTATTTTTGTACAGTTTATACTGTTATGGTTTCAATTTCACTAATCTTTCCTTCTGTTAACTTTTTCTATCCTTGTCAGCTATTTATTAACCCATCCTGTCTATTTTTCATCTCAGACATTGTAGTTTTTATCTTAAGAAGTCCAATCTGGGTGCTTTTTAATATTTGCATGTCACTACTACTTTGTTGAACATAAAGGAATACAGTTAAAAACTTATTCTAATGTTCTTACCTGCTAACTCTAACATCTGTGTCCATTCTGAGTCAGTTTCAATTGGTTGATTTTTATTCTCATGCCTATGGGTATTATTTTTCTGTTTCTACACCTGGTAATTTTTTATTGGATGCTAGATACTGTTAATTTTATTTGGGGGGGGCTGTCAGATATTTTTGTGTTCCTATAAATATTCTTGCTTTTTGTTCTGGGATGCAGTTAAGATTCTTAGAAACATTATGATCCCTTCAGGTCTTGTTTTTAAGATTTATTAGTTGGGATCAGCTCAGGGTTTAGTCTAAAGTCTATTTTTCTCCACTTCTGAAGCAGAACGCTTCTGAGTATTCTACTGGATGCCCCATGAATTATGGAGCTTTCCTCTCTGGCCAGTGGGAGCAGGCACTATTCCCAGCCCTATGCAAACTACAAGGAACCATCCTTCTGAGTGGTTCCTCTCCCCAGCCTTGGCTAGTTTCTTCGCAAGCTTTTGCTGGTCAGCACTCTACTGAATACTAGAGGAGGAGCCTCTGTGGATCTCCAGGGTTCTCTCTGAACAGCTATCTGTCCTAGTACTATGTCCTGCAATCTCTAGCTCCCCAGACCCTCAGCCCCACCTCCCCAACTCAAGGAGTCCTCTGGGTTTCAAATGGTTCCCTCTCCCTGTACTGTACTCTAGAAACTCTCTCCAGGCAGCAAGCTGGGACAATCATGGGACTCACTTAGCAGTTTCTCATCACTTGGGGAGCACTGTTCTTCATTACCTGACGTTCATAGCCTTAAGGACCATTGTTTCATGTATTTGATCCGTTTTATGGCCTGTTTCGGGCGGGAGAATAAATTGGTCTCTATCCCACTTGCTCAAAGCTGAAGTCGAAATTATCTTTTCACAACACAAATCTGATAAAGTAAATCCCCTGCCTAAAAGACTTCATTGAATTCCCATCATTAAAATAAATTCCAAGCTCTTTACATTGATTTAGAAATTGACTCCATAATTTAAACTTTGTCTACGTTTCTAGCTAATCTTGTCACTCGCTTACAAGAACCACACTTCAAAATAAAACAACTGCATTTTCAAATATAAAAAATATTCTTTCATTACATTTGCACATGCTGTTCCCTCTATCTGGAACTCTCTTCCCTGTCTTGGGTGCTGAGAAAGTCTTATCCATCCATGAATAATCAACACTAAAGTGACATCTCTGTGCAGCCTTCCTTCCATGACACATCGCCGGCCACCTTCTCCTTCTCTCTCTCCTTCACTCCTACCCGAAGAGGAGTTAGCCTTCCTCAATGCTCAGAGGAACCTATTAGCCCTACTCTTGCTATGGTGTCCGTTACTTTTTACTATAACTATTTAAACATCTATTTACCCACCTTGGGCAAGCTCCTCAAACTCTCCAGTTTTTTCATTTGTAAAATAAGGACAATACGGGGTGTCAAAAAGGTGAGGCACGTAGGATAAATTTATCTTAAGTGGTATGGTAGTTACATTTTCAATTAACATACTCAGAATGTTTTCCCTCAACTTCTGATACCTTTTGTAAAATGGCATACCTTAAAAGAGATTGGGTCCAATTGCTAATATGAAAAACACATAATAAAAACGCTATAGAGAAAATTCTAAAACACAAAAGACCTCGGCACCTTCAGAATGGCAGAAGATTAGAGACCATGGGGAGAAGTGACAAGGTGAAATTGAAGAAATATTAGGGAGCCTTAGAGACTACGTAAAGGATTTTATAATTTAACATAAAGGTAACAAAAAAACTACATAAGCGTAATCAAAATGCATGTGAAAAATAACTTTAAAGGGAGAAAATGTATTAGAGGTGATTGACAATTCAGCTGTTGACTACGGAGATATTTAATTACATGGTTTTCTACTGGAAGTACAGTGAATCTAAAGGGAAAATTAAAGTCCCCACCACCCTGTATTAGGGATGGGGAACAGATAGGTGCAATCTTTGATAGAGAATCAAAGCCAAATAATAATCCACAAGTCTCTACTAGTTGCTCTGTCCAGTGATGCCTTAAATGAAGCAGACACTCCAACATCTTTAGAATGAACTTCTAATCAATTGATTATATTAGTATTTAAAATCCATAGCTCAAAAAAAGTCTCATACTTTAGAACAAACAGCAGAAGGTGAAGCCCAATTTGTAAAAACAACATTTAAAGGAAGAGTCTTTTTTCTAATAGGGTCTATTTAAGCTTTGTTTACTTTCTCAGTAAGAATAAAGGCTCTGGGCAACATTTAATTAAAATGCTCCCTAAGCTTTCATGCTTCCTCAGGCAGTAAGATTGGAAACACTGATATAGTCTCCTTGCTGTGGTCTGTGAAAGGAAAAAGGATGGGTAACATTGAACTCCCTACACAACATGTAGAGGAAAGTCATATTCCCGGAAAGACTAATTAAGTGAGATGCCATACATAACAGGTGTGGAATATATGGGTGCTTTAGACTGGGGGAGAAAGTTTGGAAAGGCCCTAGCTACGCAATCTTTCTGTTATCTCAATTACAAACCACTAATTTCTAAGATCCAATAACCTGTAAAAGTGAAGGATTGTATCAGTGGCATAAACAAACAGCATAGTATTTCACTTAGGCCAAGCAAGTCCCAAATCCTAGAGTAGGAAAAGTCCACGGAAACTGAATTAGAAAATGCTTAGTATGTTGAAAATTATGAGTTAAAACAAAAAGAGACCAGGCATGGTTGTACCTGCCTATAATCCCAGCATTTTGGGAGGCCACAGCAAGAGGATTACTAGAGCCCAGAAGCTCAAGACCAGCCTGGACAACATAGCGAGATCCCAACACTATACAAAAAAACTTTTAAATTAGCCAGGTGTGTGCCATGCACCTGTGTGGTCCCAGCTACTCAGAAGGTTGAGGCGGGCAAATCGCTTGAGCCCATGAGTTCAAGGTTACAGTGAGCTATGAATGCACCACTGCACCCCCACCTGGGTGACAAAGCAAGACCCCATCTCTTAAAAAAAAAAAAAAGACTTGGTTTTGTGACACTTTGGCTTCCTTTTGTTTGATTTTTAAAAGTAGATAATAACAAATGTTCACAGAGACCATCATAGAATTTCCTTAGTTCAAAAACTAGAAAGAATTATATTTCTCAGGATGGAAGAGTGGAACCATGGTATGTTGATTTGGGGACAGTGAAAAGGTGAAACTGGATCTTGCATGAGCCATAAAAGTGTACTGAGGCTATGCTTGCTATGCGTACAATGGGATGTTAGCAAAATTCAATGAGATACCACAGAGAATAAGCTTTTAACAAAACAGCAGCAATGACAATGATGATCCAGGGTGCTCTTATAAGATGATTCTAGCACCAATATATGTGATAGTCACAAAACAGGGGAGATGAAAGGCAAGGGATTCCATTTCTAGAGAAATGTTTTAAATTATTAAAATAGGCTTTTATTTTCAAAAAATAAGTCCTGCCCATTAAATTATCATTTAAACTTTCTTGTTAAATTAGTATGCTTAAGAATGAAATTAGAACAGAGGCATTGCCCAACTGGCTAACAAATTAATGTATTTGCCCTCCTTTGTATTTCCTTCTGGGAAAAAACAGGCATTAAAGGGAAAATGACTTCAATGTAGACTAGTAATAATTAACATAACCTTGAAAATAAGCAGTATGCCTCCTTCCTCAAAAGTATAAAGAAAGATCACTTCATTGACTTTGTTTTCTGTCAAAAGAAATGTCATGATTCAGGAAAGATTTTAGAGCTAATGTTTTTGTTTTTCAAGATATCTAAAACTGTCCTGAGAATGTGTTTCCCATTTTGAGCAAGTCACACATTAATTTTTGTAAGTCAATCCAGCACTTAGCAATCTTAAATAAACGACGCATCTATAAAGATCAGTGATATGAAGGTCAGTGGTAAAAGAGAGATGGCCGTACATTAAACTTTATTAAAATCTTTATTTACTTCATGTCCTGACTTATGTCGTCCTATATCTATTTTGCCAGTCATTCAATTAGGAGGCCTAATTTTAATGACTGGATCCCAGAATAGTGTATAATTCATTTTTTAGTCAATTGTCACTTCACATAAAATCCCTTTCACAACCCACCATGAAAAACATTCTAATACGATAGAAGAGAGAAATCTTTGGGCCCATCCTGAGGTGCTGACCAAGTTCAAAAAGGCTCTTCCAGAGCAATGCTTTCACAATAAGAGATAACTTCTAGAATTTGGTTACTTGCTTCCTCAGAAGAAGTATTTCAGATATGGGCTCTCAGACATGAAAACACTGTTGCTCTGTACTAATGTACTACATATCCCTCCAAACGGTTGATGCTACCTTTTAGTGTTTAAGTGTTTTTGTGTCTCATACACACACACACACATACACACACAAACACATATACACGAGTTCTAATTTTAGGCCAGCCTGACAGTCACAGGCTAGACCATGCAAGCTGATGAGCAATTTGTAACACCTGGGCTACAAGAAACCTAAATTAGTAATAGAAATTATTCCCTTCCCAAAGCTTGAGATGATTTGCCTTTTTATTATATTTTTCAAACACCAAAGTTCCTTCCTTTTTTGATTTATCTTAGGCCTCAAGTCCCATCTTTAGCCTGGCTAATATTTGTTACATTCCTGATAGCTCAGCCTCATCTGAGAAGTTCTTCTCTCCTTTGGAGAACAGAGTGATAGGATCTGGGCAGATTACTGACTGCAAATCTGCCTATCACTGAAGCTCAGGCTGCAAGATTCCTGGTCTCTTTTTGCTCCCACCCTTGCCCTGGATCCTGGGCCATGATTTCTCAGCTCTGCGTGGCCAACTCTGCTTGGTTAATGAAAGCACCATCCAATGCCGAAAAGATGTTTATTCCATTGTTTACTTGAGCCCTTTCTACTGGAAAAGAGAGAAAATCTGTGCTTATAAAGAAGATCAATAATACTGGGGGGAGGGGGTGGTATAGTGTGTTTCCCACTTACTTGCCCATTCTGTGACCTTGAGTACATTACTCATCTTCTGTGAGCCTCAGTGTTATCATATAAAAATGGAGACAATACAATACAGGGCTCATAGGGTTGCTCAGTGGATTCAATGAGGTAACACATGCATAAATTTTACCACACTGAATGGCACATGGTAAATGGTATTTTATTATCACCACCAATGAGGAAACTACTTTTGAAGAGCAATTCAAAAAGCAACATCATGATTCATTACCTACCACACCTTTACTCTCTGTGTCTGATCCACTCTGCAAAGTAAAGGCCAAGGAGGAGGTGGGGGAGGTAGGGGTCAGAGGCAAGGCCTAGGTCAGGATAAAGATACTAAGTAAGAGGATACTAGTCCCTTTGTACCCAAATGGAAAGGCAATACACCCACATTCCACAAGAGAAGATAGATACATGGCAGATAATAGAAAGAGAGAGAATGATATAAATTGTGAAGAACTACTGAAGGGTCTCTTAACGAAAATACAGAGGGAAGCAACTTGAATTCATTCTCCCTTTTCTGTATATGCATTTTCTGGTTCTTTTCTTTTTGGAACCTCTTCTACCATTAACCAAGGTAACCATGAGCTTTCTTCAACCCTTCCTTAAGGACTAACACATCTCCTCTTAGTTATCTCTCGGCCCTTCCAACCTCATGTCTTCAGGGCAGATTAGCACACTAAGAGGGAACAAAAGGGGTCAAATAGGACCAAAAAGTAAAGTATATTCCCAGGATGGAGTCCCAGGATAGAGTTTCCTATGTAATTTTTTCCCTCCAAATTATTAGGGGTAAGTTAAAGCTAGAATTCACCACCAAAGAGTGCCCAATGTACTCGTACAACTGCAAATAAGATCACCAAGGCCCACCTTCTCATTCTCTAAGTTTCTCATCCCCCAAGCCCTCATCTCTCCCTCACACACACGCACACAGAGCCAGAGATACCACTATCTCCTCAGCCATTTCAAGCTTGTCTTTTAATCAGCACAGTAAACAAGCTTCTATGCCTCAGGCTGGTGTTCCACAAACTCAGCCAAATCATGGGGTTTTGTGAATGCTGCAGTCAGCAGGGCCCCGAGAAGGCATATTTGCTCACACATTATGTTGATGATTTTCTTTTGTCCTACGGATACTTCTTGGACAGTGGGTAAGAGCAACAAAAGATGCCATTTATCTTGCAAAGGCTCTAATTTCATTGCATTTTGATTAGCTGTGGTAACCAGGTGAATTGAATAATTACTATTATTAACTATAACTTTCTTTAAATCTTACCCCACAATGTAACATCAAAAGCCTAGCGAGAGTAAAGTTAAAGTGTCAAATATTTAAAGTTATAAGCCTCCGGTGCTCTAGTTCTGGGAATAACTGTAAAATAGTTCCCTTCTGGGGAAAAACTAAGAATAGCATCTTCCAAATAAATGGAAATAAAACTACTCTAAATTCACCAGTTAGATCATAATTATTGACACAAAATTATGAAGTATAAAACTTGGTATTCAGTAAAAATTCTAGACAATTATTCCACCACATGAGATTAGATCATTTATTCAAGAGGATCTCATTTGATAAATTTAGAGACTGTTAGAAATTCAGCCCTTTTCCCTTGAGAGTAGGTGCAAACACGTAAAAATATTCCTGAAGCATCAATTCTGAGCTCAGCCCTGTGCTAGGCACAGTAGAGAGGATAGCAAAGAATTTGAACATTGCTGCTAGACTCAGGTTTCCAAACGAGTCAGGAGTCTCCTAATGCGGTTTTAGACTTGGTAATGTCCTCCTCCAACACTGAGAGATTAACTTTTGCAACACTGGGAGAAGATGGTCCTGGAAGAGTCTAAGAAAAACTGTCCATGACAGTTTCTGCCAAGCCAAGATGCTTTTATTCTCATTGTGAGATACCTGAAGCAACCCCTGAGTCAGGCAGACACCTCAGGCTCTCAGATTGTGTCCAGCCACAGAATAAGATACTAGAATCTTAGTTAAGGCCTGACTTTTGAGGCCATGAAATACTGTATCCTCCAAAAGCCTGAGATAAGTAAATAGAAACAAGTAAATTGTCCTTCAACTCCAGTTTATAATAAGCTCAGAAGTGGCTGGATACGTACCAAGTGCTGAGGTATGTTTGCTTACAGTATCTCCAGTGCTGCTCCTGCACATCACAGACTTCTTATTGATCAGCTGTGGTCGGATATTGTAAGTATAAATTAACCTGCTCCAGTGAAAAATGCCCATGGGAGCTATTACACTCAAAAAAAAATCAAGTGTTTAGGTTTAACTGTAATTACAAGTCAAATTCAATTGGAAGATGGGGGATGGGCAGCTCTCGTTTCCCCAATCACTTTTTATAGTCCCTGATTAAAAGATTCTGCAGTTTATGACCAGCAAAATGCTTAGCCTTGGTACACCTTCAGATTGAAGGAAACAGAATTAAGGGTCAGCAGCTGGCAATCAGCTGTCAAAAGATGCATTCTTTATCTAAAGAATCTTATGAGTGAAGGGGCTGCTCTTTAATTGACTTTGGTGTCTCTGAAGCCTGTGGTGTGGTGTCTGTTTTAATCCTTCTGAGTTAAAATTATCAGTTCTGAGGAAATACCCTTAGGAGATAAAGGTGGTAAGTGAAAGAAGAGAGATACAGTCAGGAGGCCTGCATTCCAGCTAAGAAAATGACATGTCAAAATATTTATCGTCAATGGAAGGTAGATTTTTGAAGTGAGAGTACAACTGATTAGTAAGGGAAAACAGGAAAAAAGTATTATACGAAGAACTAAAATAAAGGAATAAATAGCCAAACTGTACCATTTTTCTAAACTTTTAAAGGTTACATGGAGCTCTATGCTAATAGTTTGCAACAATGGACCCCAGGGCAGTGCTTTAATGAAATGAACTCAGAAGCTCTCCGAATCTCAGATTGCACAGGGGATGTGGGAAGGTCAGGCTGATGAGCAAATGAGGCGAACTACAGTTACATATTACGATGAGCACTCTTTTCCAAAGGTAGTTTAGCGTGTTCCCTATCTTGAACGTCTTAATAATTTCTGACAAGGTGAAAGGTCCACTTCATTCTAACAGCCTAGCAAGTGGGTCAGATCAAGGGTCAGTGCATGAGACATTCCAGTAAGTCAGTGTGAAAGTATGGTGTTTGCAGCGAACATTCTCATTTTCTTTTGTTTTTTAATTTATTTTTTTAATTGATGCATAAAAATTGTATATACATTTACAGTGTACATGATGTTTTAATATATGTATATGTTACAGAATGGCTAAATCAAGCTAATTAACGTATCAATTACCTCACATACTTACTTTTTTGTGATGAGAACATTTAAAATCTACTCTTTTAGCAATTTTCAAATATATAATACATTGTTATTAACTATAGTCGCCATGTTGCACGACAGATCTCCTGAAACTTATTCCTCCTAACGGAAATTTTGTATCCTCAATTTATTTTAATGATATGGGTACAATGTACCAAAAATAACCTTTTCAAGGATAAATATGAAGGGAAACCTCAACTTATCTAAGTGCTGAGACATGGACCCATGGAGAGAGAAATACTTTATACCACTTCCTCATTCAAATTTCAATAGTTTAAGGAGTCAGAGCATCTTCAATTAAAGAAGCAATGAAATTTTACCTCAAAATAATTTTCTTCTCTAACCTTTACACATGTTTCTTCATCCAACTAAATCTTACCCATCACTAAAGACTCAATTTCAGTCTTAAACTCAACAACCCACCACAAAAAGATCAAGCAGAATACAGCATATCAACACAACCAGAATATCAAACAGCTCATGAAAATAACATCTATGAATTGGAACAAAGAATGGAAATGTTCATAGAGGAATCAATCTTAAAATCAGAACCCAAACAAGTACCTACAGAATGATTGTAATCACATAAAAAAAAATACAAAGAATATTTGTACATTGACATTCAGAAGTAAATGTATAGTGGCATAAATAGGACATAATTGTGTATTGAGTTCTTTGTTTCCTACAAAGGTAAAGACTTTTCCTGCTATTAGTCATTTTCTGGATATCTTAGGGTCACTGGTGTTTTCTTCCAAAATTCACCTGAAAAGTACTAAGTCGTTACTATTTCTTTTGCCATGTGCCAGGCACTGTGCTAGAACTTTATACGCACTCCTTCATTTTATCTCCAAGTGACTCTATGGGGTAAGGACTATTTATTACTTAGCCCCTTTTTACAGATAAGAAAACCCAGGCTTGCTAAAGTTGTGTAACTTGCCTAAGGTGACATAGTGGTGGAGGTAGGAATTTAGTCTCACCACACCAGAGCCATGCCAACACACTGCCTCAAGGTGAAGCCCATTGTCGCTTGAGGGTGACCACCGCTTTGGTTTTTTACACTGTTAAGATGACAAATGGCTCAGTTCCATTTTAATATTGTACTATTGGTCTGATACCCAGATTATATCACAGGATTTTCAACTGTATTTTATTCCTCTAGAAATTCACAGATAGTGCAGGAAAGCAGGTGAAGAAGACATACTACCCTCCAAAAAAGAAAAATAAAAAGCTTGAGAATCAAGACACTCCATATTTATATTACCCCATCAGTGCTATACATCCTAATACCTAAAGTTTTTATTTTACTCGCACGTCCCGCTGCCTTGGTAATTCACAAAAGGGCTGGTGCCTGACCTCTAATGATAATTCGTCATATATCCTAATGCTTTCTTACTGGCGCTGCAAGACAATGAATTAGCAACAAATCCCCCGCTCTTTGCCCCTTCAGCCCTTGGAGTTTAACTCCTCTCACATTACAGTATTTATTGAATTTCCCAGCCAAACGGTGTTCTGCTCCATAAAATTCTGACAAGTGGACTCTGCCAAGCTAATAATGGCTTCATTCTGCTGAAATAAACTTATTTCACTGCGGCAAACAAAACGACATGACCTGGAAAGGTTATTTTTAACTGGGTAATGACTCAGTCTCAACCAAGTATTTCTCTCAAGGTTCCCTGTTTTAAATAAGTTACATTTCTTAAACATAAAGGCATGCTATTATGTGTGTTCCTGTCTGTCAATCTTTCACAATGAAGTAAAAACAGGTAGTTTCATTGCTTAAGGGGTTTGATTCTAATATTCAATATTAACAATTTGGCCAGCTTATCAAACTATCCCCCAAGGATCCTGGCATAGAGAAGTCACCCAGAGAACTTGAAAGATAAGATTTCATAAAGAAGCAAAGTCCCTTTTAAGCAGAATCTGGTTTTATTGCATTTTTTTCTTTTAATTAAACAGCATCAGAACCTTTCAACTCGGCAAAAATTTTCAGAACGGGCCTCTAAGAAACAGCTCTCTTATCTCATGTTTTTAAAGCATGAATAAATTTTGCTAAGATTATTTAGACTACTTATCAACTAAAGGTATGCCCAGACAAATTTATGTACACTCACATTAGTTAACTTTCCTCCCTCCAATGTCTTAAGCTCCATACCAAAAACGTCTACCACTAAAAAGTTTGAAAAACAAAAACGCTTAAGTATTTCTCTATACTGACCCTATATTTTATAGTCATCATTCAGATCTCTTTATCTTGCACCACAAGCCCCTTAAAAACAAACAAATGAACAAACAGAAACAACTGCCACGATAAGGTCAAATATTTCTTCGCGTTTCAAATGATCAGGGACTCGCGAGCACCGTTACAACAGCTGGGGTCTTGTACCAACATGCTGCACCCTGCCAGCCCTGCCTTCGGAGACTAATAAAAGAGAAAACCCTTGACAGCTAACAGCTGGGCTCCTTATGAAGCTGTTCAATAGGAACAACAAGGCCTCCCACAGCCCACCAAAACTCAGGGCTGGGTGTACAGACACACAAATGCACAAGAAAAGAAATCCCCGTAAGAGGGAAGACATATTCAAAAGACACTACAACAAGGAGATGACAATGAATAACGGGGAAAAAAACAGCTAATCAGTGAAAGAGAAACCCTGTCCCATTCAAATCTGGCATAGCTACTAAAGACGCAGGAGTTCCAGGGATGATCATATTATAACTTTCATTAGCACGAAAGGAATCACGCAGGCACGGGTTTTAATCTGGCTGGGGCTGCTGACGTATATTACACAGTCTTAGCTACAAATGAAAGAGAACAAGAACCTTTTCGCTAAATTCAGGTAGTCATGGGTCTGTCCAAACCACAAGAATCCTGAATATCCTTCTAATGACCTATAGTTTGTATTCACAATTGCAGTAAAACGAACTAATCTGAATTGCTTTGCCATTGCTTCCTGCCAACTCCTCTGCCTCCATACTAGAGACCTTCATCTGTTGGGCTGTGGCTACAGCAACAACTCCCCCAGTCAAGCCATGCCACAGAATTATTGTCAACCGACTTAATGAACAAAATGCATAACATAAAACCACACTGTAGCTATATAAAGCTATGGAGGATAAACAAGGGGTGGTTATGCTGGGCACTGAGTAAAATTATTATAATGCTTTCAAGTTCAGTAAGTTAAGGTAAAGCTTCAAACTAAGTTTAGTTGAGGTTATAGTCAATATAAGGACAATACAAACAAACAGAAACTAGAAAAAGCATATGGAACACAAAAACTCTCCTGCAATGTATTCTAAGGTTTTTGTTTTTTTTTTTTTAATTTCTATGGCTACTAGTGAGGAAATAAAAGCTATTAAATCCTTTTTCCTCAATAATTTGTGCACTTTAGATTGTACAATAGTCATTTCTAATTGCTACAAATAGATAACGAATACCAGACGGGCAGAGTCCGAGAAGCCTCTTATTGTACAGTGTGCCTGTGTGTGTATCTCATACATACTGTTCCCTGCTAGTGGCAACTGAGATACTGACATAGAATGTGAAAAACTGGGGTAGGAGTGGGAATTTAGCATTACTATGGCAAATGACCATGGCATCATTCATAAATTAAGGATGCAGAGATAATTGTACTGGTTCCTGTTTTAAGTATGAGTTTACTTTTGGTATATAGTCAACATTGAATTTTTTAAAAAGAAATTCCTCTAAATTCACCTTAAAATAATTATTAAGGGTGTCCAATACTGTGGTCATTTCTCTTTTTGCACGTGTTGGGTACTACTTGAGATTTGTTTCAGACAGATAAAGAAAGGAAAGTTTGGAGTTCTGTACCTGAATCCCCAGGGGAAAAAAGCAGATGTATTCTCATCAGCAACTAGAAAGTGATTCCCACTGTTTGAATCCACTATCTTAAGTGTATCCACCTAAAAAAATGTTTATTTCAACTGTGATACCAGGGTTTCTGCTGAGGGGATATAAAGCATGGTGAGAAAACTATTTTGAACAGCCCAGAACTTACACATTGCTATAGCTAGTGTACCCTTTGCCATAGTTACCTCGGGAAGTGAGAGACTTGTGTTGCTTAATCAGAATTTGCTAACAATTCACCACTCAACTTCCAGCTTTACTCAGCTTCCAATTTCTCTGCTTGATCAAGAGCAATATGGAGTCAGAGCTGCTTTAATTTTGTTTCTCCAATATTAGAAATGGGTGCTGACCCCCTAAACATCCTGCCTTTTCTTACCTATTAAATACGGTGATCACATGCTCCCCCATGTTCACCTTAAAAATTTTACCTTCTCATTTTATCCCAATTGACATGTATAATTTGTGCCTTTTTCTAGTCTACTAATATCTAAAACAGGGGTTTACACAGTAATGTATATTGGTTAAAAAAAAATGAGGTTGAAGAAAGCCTAGATCCATCTAAAAATGTCTCTATATTTATAGAAAGGTATGCAAAATATCTAAAATCGAGGAGGTTAGCAAAGAGGAGCAGAAAAGAGAAGAATGGAGGGGAGTGGTGTGGCAATGACGGGAGGATGGGAGGGGGGAAGGAAACAGGACAGGAGAACAGCAGAGAGGTACCTACTAAGTCCTCATAAGGAAAGAAACGTGCCTTTTCCTAAATCTCTGCAAGTATTTCTAGCGACTCTGTCCTTTGTGGCGTGACTGCTGCTGCAACCTGGCACATGCTACCTCAATCCCCAGTCACCTCCCAACCAAATGGCTGATCAACTTGGTTGTAAGTTCACCCTCTAGAAAGGAAGCATTTTTCACCCCGGCTATAACGTTTTTTTCTTTCTAAATCTTTTTTAACCCTATCTACAAATGTCATTTACATTTAAAGGTTGCTTTTTGCTAACTTTGAGAAGTAAATGAATCCAGTTCAGTTCCTGTCTGTTGTGAATGAAAATGTTTCCTTATATCAAAATAAGACAGACTTTTTTTTTCTTAATAACAGGATGTATCAAAAACATTCTGTGCTCAATCACATCTGTTATTCAGCATTCAAAATTCATTTAGGGCAATTAAATTAACAAAAGCAAAAAAGGGCTATGAGTAGCCATGGTTATGATGGAAAAAATAGTCAAATATCTTTTGGTTCATATAAGATGATATTCTTGAACTCAGCCTAAAAGTATTTACTTTCAAATCAACAAAAGAAAAGTTATGACGGAGGAAAGTCAGAACAAACACCTACACTGATGACATTTCTCCTCATACAAATTAGCTATAATTGTTTTCAAATGCAAAGTCAAATTTAGAGTATCAGGAAAAACAGCCTGAGTTGACCCTATTGGTTCAAATCCACCTCTGAAGAACAGAATTTACGTAGTGAACAATTATTTAATAAGGAATGGATGCAACGTACAACACAACTTTGGAAGTTTATGGAAATTCTAATGCAGTGCAGGTAAAATGTGTCACACATTATGATGTTCTTATATCACCAATTTAATGTTTATTCGACTGCATAACATCATATTACCTCTCATAAAAATAACTTTATTTAGCTATATATGCATCAGTTTCCAGCTAAAACACACACAGAACTGAGTCATTTCAATTAGTATAAGCAGCATTCCTGTAAGAGGCTACTAAGAGGCCTCTGCACTGGAGAAAGTCAATTTACTGCCTGAACAATGACAGGGAAGGCTTCACCAAGATTCTTTTAGGGGCGGAACTCCAACATGTGGGTAAAAGCACATGGAAACACAGATATAGTATATGTGATGCTTCTGCTGATGAACTGTTTTTCTAGCATTTGGCCCCTAAGCTGTTGTCTTCTCATCAGTGACATTTTGCAGCAGAAGCTGCCATAGTTGACTGGCACAGAGGTAGTCACTTGACCCAAAATGTGTCAATGAAAATTTGGGACATAAATAGACACAGACTACCTACCATAGCTGGATATGTGATATGTAAAGTTCACGAACTGTTAGTAGCCATAATTCCCATGAACCTGCTCTGGAGAGAAACACAGGTGAACTGATGTGCACATGGTAGTAGAATCCCAATCTATTCCTAAGGCTATGTCCCTGCATTAAGGTTCCATGAGACATATAAACACTCCTGTCTTCTTTGTTATTTCTTTGTTTTTAGCTAGTTTAAGTTCAGAATCTCTTATTTGCAACTGATTCCACTGGGCATTTAAAAGGTGGCTTAGCAACACTAGAGCAGTTTTTAAAACTGCAGATAGCTTATTATTAGTGGGGCAAAAAAATCAGTTTAATAGGTTACAATCAGAAATGTTTAAAAAATAGGATGGCACAAAATTGACACTGCATGATGGAGGAAAAAAGACAGATTCAACCCTTATCTCAAACCATACACAAAAATCATTTCCAGGTGAATTGAAGACCTAAATGTGAAAATTATTGATAACACTATTCAGCTTTTAGAAGAGACTACAGAATATCTTTGGATCTGGAGGGTAAAAAAGCATTTCTTAAACAAGACACAAAAACTAACTATAAAGGAAATGATATAAATTTTACTACCTTAAAATTTAAAATAGCCTTTCTCCAAAGACACTATTAAAAGAGTTTTAAAAAAGAAAAGCTACATATGGTGAGAATATTTATGCAATACATGTAACTGACAAAAGAGAGAATCCAGGAATAATAAAGAACTCTTACAAATCAGTGAGAAAATGATGACCACCAAATAGAAAAATGTACAAAAGACTTAAACAGGAACTTCACAAAAGAAGAAATGGAATGGCCAATAAACATATTAATATGAAAAGGTACTCAACTCCATTACCAGTGAGAGAAATGCAAAGTATTACACATTGGTCAAACTAATATTAATAAAAATTTAAAAGTTTGACAGTGCCAAGCATTGAGAGCTTCTCAGACATGTAAACGTGTAAAACCTTCTTGGAAAACAGTGTGACATTAGTCTAAAAAGCTTGAGTGTATGCATATCTTAGGATTCAGAATTTGGCTTCTCGGTGGACTTCACAGAGATGCTTATGTGCACCAGAATCACGTACAAGAATGCTCAGAGCAGCACTATTCATAAATGTCCCAAAGGGAACAGAATACAAGTGCCTATCGATAGCAGAATGGATACATTGTGGTAAAAAACAAGACCACAGCAGTGTTTTGAAGGCAACTGGAAGCTATAGAGAGAATGAACTAAAGGGAGAAGAAAGAGGGAGCCTCCCCCAGGAGGCCAAATTCAAGGAAATTAAAATGGCCAATGGGTCAGAGAGAATCATGACTATGTAGTAGGATGTCGGAGGGCAGGGGGGAATTACAGAAATTGCCGAGTTAACATCATCAGGACTTGTGGACTGGACTTGAGAGCTGAGGAGAGAAGAACGTGGGATGCCTGCGGGTCCTGACCGACTAACCAGGTGACTGGGGAGGAGAGGCCATTTTTAATAGATGGAAACCGGACAGGTTAAAGGTTCTTCTGATGCAGGTATTTTGACTGAGGGAAGAGTTCAAAATGGTCATATCAAAATGCAAACAGTGAGTGTTAAGGCCAGGGAATGCCTGCAATGGATGAATGGACCTTCATCCCTTCCCTGCCACGTATCTCAGATATGAGACAGGATGAAGGTCAGGGACTGAGTAGGTAATGAAGCAAGAAATGTGTGAGAACTATCAGGGAATGTGTGGACTTATCTGTTGTAGTCATTTCTTGAGGGGAGAAAAAAAAAAGCTGAAATATTCCATTTTTAGACACATCAAAATGACCTCTTCAAATAAATAACTGTGTAAAAATAGCATGTTTATGTAGGGGGTAGATTGAGGGGATAATATTAATACATTTGGCTTTGGACACATGAATCTGAAGTACTTTTGGCTTCATTCGGTAAATGGTCTCCAGTCACCTATTGTACTGAAGTAACAGAGATTGCTACCTTGATTCTAAAAGTAGGAAGACGTCTCCATAAATTGGATGCCACAAAATGAAATTGGAAGTCATCCATAGGGGAAATGAGTTCCAGAACATAGGCATTAAAAATGATAATAAGTGCAGTCACTTTCTAGATTCCAGCTTATACTGAGCCAAGGTCAGTGCTTACGCAAATACTCACGGCCATCTGAGCTGTCCTTTCCTAATGGGCGGCAGCAGCGTCTATAATGGAAGTTGGCATTCATTCCCATCTTGGGGAAGGTGATGAGGGAGTATTGGTGCTGATGATTTAAATCTAGCCTTCTGACTACTGATTTAAATTCATTTGATTTTAATCCCAGCTGAGAAGAAGAGCTCATGATAGCTTTTCTCATTGAATCCTTGAAAATGGGATTATGTATTTTGAGGATGTAAGCACCCATTTGTGAGCAAAGTTAACTATTGATAAGTAGGAGGAGCAAAAGCCGAGTAAAGACCTCTAGTCCTGCTCATAGAGGACTTGCTTTCCTTTTTCACACACCCCCTTTTTTCTTCCTTCTCTCCATTCTCCTCCATTCCCCTCTCCCTCTTATTGTTTTTTAGTTTCTGTTTATTAGTCCTAAAAAGAAATACAATTCTTTAATCAACCCTCACATGTAGATGCCATTTAATATTCACAAAAGGCTTTCATATTCATCATCTCATAAGATCTTCACATTTCAAGTGATCAGTAGGAAAAGTGGTACAATGCCCCTGCTATGGATGAGGAAACTTAAGCTCAAGAAGCTAGTGACTCATGTAAGGTCATACAGTAATTTAGTGGCAAACAGAAGACTCGCATCTGTGGTAGCCAGCGTCTGAGTTGGTCCTCAACTATCCCCACGTCCTACTATGCACATATCTTCTGTTGTCCCCTGCTTATGGTAACAAGCATTGCAGCATCCAATATAATGATGGTATGTCATGTCCCCAATTAAGTTATAAAAGACATGGGAACTTCCATCTTGGGCTCTATCTCTCTTTCTCTGAATAGTCATCTGGCATGCAGCCAGTGACCATGTGAGCGATCCTATGGAGAAACTCAACTGACAAGGAATTGAGGGTTCCTTGAGCCGACCAGAAAGTCAACACATTTCCATCTTGGAAGCAGATTGTCCAGCCACAGTCAAACCTTCAGATGCCTGCAACCCCACCTAAAATGTTCACTGCAGCTTCATGAGAGACCCTGTGCCAGAACCACCCAGCTAAGCTGCTCACAGATTCCTGACCCTCAGAAAGGGTGAGATAACAAATACGTACTGTTCTAAGCTATTAAGTTTGGGGTAATTTTTTATACAGCATTAAATAACTATGACAATGCTTGTCTTCTCACTCTGAGTCCAGTGCTTTTCCTAGGTTATCAAGCTACACCTGCATTCAGAACACAATTTTCTTTGCATAGGTTTGCCAAATATTCACAATATTCTGTAAGGCATCATGTTTTGGGAAAACAGACAAGTTAAGATCAATAACATTTATGCATGCAATGTAAAATAATGCAGGTGTTTTACTTGGATGTTAGAACAAAAAAAATTAATATTGCAAGTAAGCTATAAATATATGATATATATGTCTAGGTTTGTATTTTTGAGTTCATCTGTAAACCTATGACTTGTCTAAACTCCGTCTTGAGACAGAGGACTATTAGAGGGAGAGGTCTGGCTGGATTTGCTTTTTGCCCAAAGGATCCTAGGGGAATTACCAAGAACTGAAGAAGGTCTTCAGTTCCCTGCAGCACAGCTGTGATATTGACATAGAGTACTAGGAAACTAAGGAAACATCTTACTTCACTGCGGTTGCCACATTATCATGCATTACAGTGAAGCAGCCTGAATCAAAAAGATATGCAAAATTCACCAAGGACAGCAGCAATGCATTTTTTCCCCTGTATTTGTGGAAAAGCGTCAGGAAAAGGAAGGCAAGTATGAATGCAAAAACATCTGCTCCCTAAACTCATTTGAAAAATATCCCTGCAAAAAATAAATGTGAATCATCTATAGTGTTTAGCAGATGGAAGTACAATATGTTTAACTTAAGGGGAAAAAGAAATGCAGTCGAAGAACCAGAGAGTATGGAAATTAAATAATACTTAAGCCCACTTTATATACTGTTGCCCATTAGGTTACACTCTGGTAAAATGTGTTAAAAAAAAATCACCTTTTATCTTTATCAAACTACTCTGAAAGAATTTCAAATAATTACTGTAGACTCTAATAGCATTTACATTCACAGAATGTAAATTTAGGGGCAGCAACATAACTTCCCCCTAAAATAAGAAATAAATTATAGAGTTGTCTTTTGGTTTCAAATTGATTTTTAACTTCCTTGACCTGCCTCACAAAGACTTAACAAGAAAGAACAAATGAAGGAATAAGTTATTTTAGATAATAGGCAACAACAATGCAATGGATCAGGATTTGGGGGAAATGATATGTGAATTTACGATTATGCAAAAAAATCATCAAATAGTCCAAATGCCTTTGAATAAATGCCCAGTGACTGACAGTATACAAAGGAACCCAAGTCAACTTTTTGTATTGCAGATGAATTATTTTTTGGCCCAACCGTAAAACAAAGTTGCTTATCTTCTCAGCATGTACTTAAGACTCCTGAATTCATAAAGTCCTTTAGCCTGAAGGACGGAACCTTTCTAAATTTTCAGAAGTCATTTAAACATTTCGTTAGAATTTCTCAGACATGGCCAAAATGGGAAAACATTAGCACCATCCGCAACTGTGTTTATTTCATGTGATAAAATGAAATTGCCTACTTAGGAATTACAACAAATAAAGTATGACGGAGAATTAATTTCACACTCTAGATAACATGACCAATACACTGGGGTCACTGGGCTGACAAGATAAAAACGTTCAGGTAGTGGAAACTGAGTAATAGCAATCAACAATCATTTATTACTATCTCAGTAATATTTTAATCAGAACCCACATGAGAATAAATTGTAAGGTCCTTTTAGTGCAGTCCAAGAAGTTTAGGGTTAGGAAATTATTACAAAATCTGTTTCTTGAAGGGGAAATGCATAAAATCACAAAGTCAAAGTTATCTATCTATAGCAATCTCTGATACTGTCACTATGTTACAACATGTAAATTCTACAGGAGAGGATTATATCTTCTTAATGTACTCTTATTTTGAAAAATGAGCTCAAACAAAATATGTAGAAAGTATTCACCAAGTTGTACGTTTAAAAAAATGAAAAAGCACTTTTTATCTCATGTAGTTGACATGAGGGAGCAAAGTTCCTTTAACTCTGATAAGGAAGCATATCTGAATAAATTAAGTGCCAAATGATAAAATATGATAACAACCAAATCAGCTTTAGGTTTCTGATAAAAACAAATCCAGTTAGGCCTTTTAAAATAATCTACACACACTGTTGGTAGCCATAGCAGAAAATGTTATAGGTCAATAGATGGTTTATAAACCTACTGGATGAGGGGATCAGTAGGGATGAACAGGTCTTACTGTTAATTTCTAAGGTATAAGTAAAATTTTATAATATTTAAATTTCCTGGGAGGATATTTAAGTATATAAAACTGAACAGTATTCTATAATAGGGACTAATGAGGGCCAGTGAAACATTTGACCTTTAACATTAATATAAAATGTCCTTCAGTAGGTTGACACTCAGATATGAGAATGGTCGCACTAAGTTACAATGATCCTCATTTATCAATATCACAGAGTAAGTATTGCACAGCCTAGAATATCAGTCATAAGAGTACTTATGACTATGAAACATAAACTTGGAATTTAACTGTCTTCTCTATTTTTTTTAAACTCTGTAGATATCTATGGCTTCCTGATTTAGATTATATTAATTTAAAAGCCATAATTTATCGCATCAAATCATCTTGTACCTGGTAATTCACGGCTTTGCAAAAGAGTGCAATACCTATTCTATTCATGTAATAGATTTATGTGGGAGACTAGAAACAAAAGCTCTGAGCTTATGGTTAAGAAATTCAAATTTCATTAATCCAGAATTGAAATAACCAGAAATGCCAAATGGCCTTAATTTATTTTCTAAAAAAATAAAGAATAGCAGATACTTTTATTGGCAAACTAGAACTTGAATGAGTTTTCTGAATAAATATGAAATTCAATTCACGTTATGTATAGAATGTTTTACATGTTAAAATTTTTTTATTCTAGTTTATAGAACTGAATAACGCAAGCAAAATATTTCTGTAATCTCCAAGCTACCACAATGTTAGATTAACTGGAACATTTCATTCTCTTCTCTAACTATTCAGGATAAACTGAAAATTGCCCTAACATGATATTCTTTAATATTAGTCCCTATTCAAGGGACTTAAAGCACACAAGATTTGATCATGTTATAAAATAAATTCAAACGAAAAAAATGAGGGTAAATCCTAATATGATTGTGTTATGGCCAAGAGATTTACTACTCCCAGCTCTGCTAACCACAGCTGTAATGTGGAATAATACAAAAACCTCATTTAGTCGTGAATTCCAAACTCTTTCACCATCAATCCATATTTGGAAGCTATCAAATAAATGGATTGCTTAATGTTGACTTATTTATTCTATGCCAACACAGGTCTCAAAAGTAGTGAGATAGCCAAAAAGGAATCTTGATGATATGCAAAAAGGATGTCTAAGCTATATGTGATGCAGTAGAAAAAAGTCCTTTCTGCACCACCACACATTAATCAAGCACACTTCGCCCTTGGGAGCCATGGCCAGGGGATTTTATCTTGCTTGTCAGACATCCCACTATTTGCTAAAGACTCTGTGAAACTGTCTTAAATGCAACCACATCTGTGAAGCTCTATCTCATAGACCAACTACATGTGATTTCCCTCTCACTGATCTCACAGGGTACAGAGCTGAGCCATTTATCCCACTGTATTTTGTATTACAGATAGTTGTGCATTTGTTTCTGGCTCTCTTCTAGACTACGAGGTCCTTGAGAGTGGATAACATGTCTTTCCATTATTTGCATTTATTCACTTTAGCGTCAAAAACAGTGCAGACTCTCAGAAAATAAATTTAACAGAATCTTTCTTTCAAGAGAAATGGTAACTTGGCTTAGAGCTCTCAAACTAAAGTTGTATAAAATATCTCATGCTGGACTTACATGGAATTCCACCCTTCATACTTTACAAAATGGAATTCTCTCCCTTTTTATTTCATCATGTAATAGTTAGAACATTTAAAATACCTAAGTATTTATCTATGCATCACATTTTCCTGTTACTTTTTTTGGTATTTCTTTTGCCAGTGGAGTCTTAAAACTTTAAGTAAAATAACTGAACAACCGGATGATGTAGGGTAAATCCTAGGATCATTAAGTCCAGATAGCCATAATTCTTTCAGAGATATCAAGATAATAATCACTTTCAAAACATTCAGAAGTTTAAATCATACCAAAGTGCCACCCTACCATTCCTTGTACCAAGAATGCAGACAATATTGCTTTCAAATGGGGATTATTTAGAGAATGCAAAAACCAAACAATCCCGGGTTTGCTGATCTAAGCACAATAAATCAGCAGAGAAGTTCTGATATTTACTAACAGGAAACAGATTATAAATGGAAGATGTTTAAATCTACCAAAATCATTCTGAGTCATCTTTAATAAAGAGTAACTTCCTGTTGCATTCCACAGCTAGCATAGCAAATCATCTAAAAGTTGTGACTATTTTACGCACCCATTCATTCAACAAATGTTTATTAAGCACCTACTCTATGTTAAGTGTTGATCACAGAGGCTGTAATTCAGCAGTTAATAAGAGAAAGCGGTGTCTTCTTGAAGTTGACAGGTAGTTAAATACATTTAATCTGCAATACTGGATCGACTAGTGCTTCAGTAATCATAAATAAATACAGTTATTTTAGCCACAGATTTCTCATTGATAAAAATTTACACTGAGCTATGAGTTAAAGTATCTAGATTCTAGTTTCATTTCTGCAGTTTAAGCACCTATAAGAAGTCACATAACGGCTCAGAATCTCCGTTTCACACAGAGAACTGGATGAATAAGTCCAACCCTGCTTTCCTTACAGGGTTATTATTAGGATTAATAAAAAGATCGAATAAAATGCTAATGCATGGAGCACATTTATCATACATATGATACTAACTTCACATGCACTGCTTTATTTAATACTAATTACAGTCCCATGGTATTATAATAAGATCCCCTTGTTATCTGCATGTCAAAGTACACAGGTATCTATAAGAAACATGCTTCTCAAATTTCTCTGCTTATTTTAAAATGACTGCATTTATTTATTTGCACATATTATTAGTGCAAGTAGAATGGTAGAAATCACTTCATAGGTTATCGTCCTTAAAGGCTTCCTCAAGGAACCCTAGAGTGTAGGTGATGCTAGAATGTGTTTTAGTTTTGTTGTGGTTGGTATGAGAAAGAATCCCTGGAGCTATTTCAAAATTCATTAAAGAAAATTGCCTCTCTTGGCAGTGACTTGGTGAGTTTAAAGAGAAAAAAACAGAAAATCGCCTCAGGGTGACCCCTGAGGTTCTTTAAAGTTTCCCAGCAGAAGGAGACCAGGAAGTGTCCAGTTTGGAAGACATAAGAACTAAAAATGTCAGTCCAATAAAAAAAAAAGAAAGGCAGTTGGTTGACAGGCAGTCGGGTAGAGAGAAGAAGTGTTAACTTGCAAACTCTTAATGTCTTTAATATTAGCGAAGATGAAACTTGCTTACATCTCTTCCTAGAAATCAAGCTCAAAGTCTTAGCGACCAGCTGAAAACTCCAGCTGCCCTCCCAACTTCTGCCCTCCTCAATAAAGATGGTATAGCAGATGCAGCCAGCTTCAATTAACATTTAACCTTTATTCTTTTATGTTTAGATGCACTCAGCAGTAAATATCCGTCACTCTTATTTACTCTCCCAATTCTCCAGAGAAAGCCTCCTTCTTTAATTACACTTTTAATGTTTATTCCCCCCACACACAAACACACTTTTTTTTTTTCTGTCGAGCTGGTATGTGACCCTAGTCAATCCAGGGGAGATTTTCCCAGACTCAAAGGAAAACCAAATTTTGTTTTTCAAGCAAGGAATCCCTACATTTCCCCAAGAAAATACCAATAAGTTTCCACTGGAATTTTAAAATGTAGTGCCGTACCAATATTTTTTTAGTGAAGATGGTAAATGAGCATTCATATCCATGAGTTTACAAAGCACACAGGCATAGGATGATACTGACTTTATTTTTCTAGGACATGAATATATGATCAAATAGCAATCATCACTTTATCTTCTTCCCTCCTTCCACATATGTGTGTGTATATGTATGAGTGTGTCTATATATATATGTATATGTATGCATCATGATGTATATATCATGTACATGTATGTATCCATGCATTGCTAAGGACTGCTCAACATCAAAAGGTTTAATGATTATTTTTTAGCTCATTAAAAAATATATGTATGCATATTCTTAAAATAGTGATTTCTGTTATACATCATATAAGTCATTTAATTATTTATCTAAAATGGCCAAAAGATATTTGTCAGAAAGTGATATTAATAAAAATTGTATGAAGGATATTATTATATAAATGTATGAACTAGGAACTCTGATTCAGGCAATTGTTAGCAAAAGCTTCGCAATCATCCTGAAGGTCACATCAGAAGAACAAAAACAAGTGGTATGAGAAGGAAAGAGAAGTTTATTATTATAATTTGCCAGCAAATAAGGAGGATGGAGACTACTGTCTGAAAAATATCATCGTTCTAATAATAAGCAGATATATATTGCTTTTAAGAGTCTCATGCTCTACCGACTGAGCTAGCCGGGTGATAGATATATATTGCTTTTAAACGGAGGACATTCAGCTTCAGGCAATTGTTTAACTATAGTTTATGATTTTGATGGTCCCACCTCCATCCCAATTCCACCCAAGACAATCCCATGACCTCCATCCACCAGGGAGGCCCACCCAGACCTCCAGGACCTCAGCCTGATTCTGCCCACCTGGTCTAGGTGGGGCCAGCAGTTCCGCCCAGCCATCTGCTGTAGCACAAAAAACAAAAGACATTATCCTGCCCCTCCCAACCACTGGCCAGACACAGGGATGCAGGTTTTAGTCCTCAAAAAGGAGTGGAGGATGATTTAATGAAACAAAAAATATTTTTGTCATTTTTTCAGGCCATTTTCTCAGTGCCTGTCAATATCTCCCTTCCCTATCTATGGGGGAGGGCTGACTACTCTGCTACAGTCTTAGATTGGAACATAAATGCTGTGGGGCCATAATACAAATACTTAATTTAATCTCTCTGAGCCTTAGTTTCCTTATCTGTAAAGTAGGAGTAAAGATAACCAGGCATAGCTTTGCAAGGAATAAACACAATATACATAAAGCATAATACCTTGCTTTCAAACAAATATTTGCTCCTTCACCAATTTCTCTCTTGCTCAGGCCACAAAATCATGATGCAGGTAGTTTAGGCACTAACCTTCCAAAGGGTCACAAATGTAAAGATAAATCAAAAAATAAAAATGCACTGAAAACTACGATTGACTCACATTGTAATTATTAGTTCTCAAATCTTGATATATTTAATAAACTTTCTTTGTCTCATATTGATCATTTTGACATCCTCTTGTGAGAATTAAAAATGGTATTTGTGTATGTATTTCACTGACTTTAGGAAACTTTTGAGTCATCCTGAGTGTATTTATTCATTCTGATGATGTGAAATATGGGTCACCCACTAAACCTGACTCCTAGTGTTACTTTTCACTGTGTCATGTGGCCTGACCTCTCCTCAGTCTCAATTTCCACCCTTAATGGTGTTACTAGAATTTTTTGCACACTATAGCCATTGAAAAACATTTTTAAAGAAAGGGAAAAAAAGAAGAAAAAAGGAGAGAGGAGAGAAATCTGAATTAAGATAATTCCCACTTACTTTACTTCTCAAATGAGATAAGGAAAAAGGTTATAAAAACCCTAAAATATTATTTATTACTAACTCATTTGGACGTTTATTCCATCCCATCACTGGAGTCAGATAGCACCAATTGTTAAACTGCTTTCTTGTTATCCTCTTATTTATAACTTGGGCTCTTTCAGAGCCCTGGTTTTTACAGCCACCCACACTCACATTCACATACTCTAACTGTAGAAACAAAATGTAGGGATTATTTGAGTTAACATTCCCCACCCCCATTATAGACTAGTCCATTGATGTGAATTGGTGAAGAGCTTGTAGGTACAAGCCAAGCATAGAAAACAGTACAGAAATGTCTACTTCAGACACAATGTGCTCACAGGGCTCCTGAGGTTGTTTCCCTGACTCTCATGCCATTAACAATAGGCTCTAAGAACCATCCATCCAAGCTGAAAGGCGCTCTAGAAGAACTTTCATAATTCTCTTTCCTAAAGACACTCCCCAACCCAAAGGCAAAGGAAACAGGGAAGTGAAAGGAGATGCACAAACAAATTGAGACACTGCAAAGAGTTTAGGTGCCTAAGAGAAATTGGCCACACTCTGCCCGCAGGATGTTCTCAAAAGTGGTAACATTTCCAATTGCAAATTCTAGTTCCCTCCTTCCAGGTGAATTTGCAAACCCTAAGACCATTTGTTTTTATTCACAAAAGACCCTGGCAACCCTGAGCTAATTTTTAGGAGTCACATAGCCTTGGAGAAATTATTTAACTTCTTTCAATCTCAGTTTCTTCATCCTTGAAATGGAGATAATAATCACATTTACCTCCTAGAGCAGTTAAAAGGATTAAACAAGAGCATGCAGGTAAAGCAACTGACACAGTGGATTTACAGCCAATGTTAGCTATTTTTTTAAATCTATGAATGGGTATACAAATGTGCTAAGTGTTTATGAAAAAAATTGCCCTTCTTTTCCCTGACCTGAATAAAGGCACACCTCAGATAACATGAATAATAATATTTTATAGCATAGGTATTAGGCTTACCATACAATTTAATTACCTAAAGGAATAAAGAGTGGATAGTGATTTCTAACATCAAATGGAATTAGTTTTGCCAGTAAGAAAACCAAACTCAATTGGAAGCTCTTTGACCCTCTCCTCAATAATCTACTCTTTGCAGATCCTGATAGCAATTATATCATATAGCATCATTATCTTTAACCTTTAAGTTCATTACATTCATATTTATATTATAAAAATTATGAAACAATTTTTGGTAGTCCTATTCATAATAACAGCTTTTTGGCAAAAAAAAAAAAAAAAGAGGAAGAAGAATAAGAAGAAAGCCATGTCAAAAATCCATTGATTGCTAAAAAATATTTTAAAACATACACTAAAACAAGTGTTTATTTTTTCAGTATCTATTGGATTTTTTTTCTTATGTTTTCAATCCATCATTTGTCTTAATGATACAAAAGCATAGGCAGTTTAAAAGCAACCACCCTGAATGAAGAAACGCGTGTGGTATGAACTTTCCCTTAATCAGAATACTCTACCACCCCTTCTACTCCTTTCTTATTCCATCAACCTTGACGATTGGCCACCCTTCAGTGCACTGGAGAAACAAAAGTGATGGAGACACCATCCCTGACCACAAGATGCTCAGAGTCTGGGAGAGAAGACATAGGGAAACCCATAAAAACTGGTTGTGTCGGCTGATGAGACGTTTTATCACCTCCCGGATATTGTAACATTCTGGGCCTTCTAAATTTGAAAGACAATCCTGATGACTGTACCCAAGTAGAAATCTGTTTTCTGGTTCTGCTGTAACAGAGGAAAAGACGGGAAGCTCAGAAGGGACTCTATCACCCTGTTGGTAGAAACATTCACAAAACTTCTTTTCATTTCATGAGACCTATGCTTAACAGATCAAAGTCACAGGGTCAAACCCATACCTCACAGATACTATAAGAAAAATGAAAGAAAAACTAAGATCACCGTTCTTTGAGGCCTAGCTCCGTTTAATTTCATAACAGTTCTATGAGGTTACTAAAATCCAAATCATAGTAGAGAAACTAAAGTTCAGAAAGATTAAATAGCTCAAGTCCACTAAGAAAGTTAGAGCTACAATTCAAATTCATGTTTTCCCCCACTTGAAAGTTCAGGTCAGGTGGTCTCTCTCTCTCTAAAAACTGCATATACTCGAAGGCAGCATGAACATCAGAGTAATCCAACCCTAATATCAGAAATAAAAATCTTACGCAAATTACCTTTATACAATAATCATGGTGAGAAAACCAGTGGTTTGTCAATCTTGGAAAATGATTATAAACCTCAATTGCAACAAAAGAATAAATAGACAGAAAAGGAAAATCTCTTGAATATCAATAATATGACTTACAACATACACTTTTTTGGTATTTTAGGAGCTAACTGGCCCATCTTAATGTGTATATAAATAACACACTTTCATTTCCCAAGATTTATAAAATGCGACATCACCAGTAAATTGGTTTCAAAATTCAAACTACAATCATATAATTTTTTAAAAAACACAGAATTTATATTCAGTGTAATGAACAGATGCAAACCAACCTGCTCATCAGAACACTTCCAGAGATTTAAATGCCACCTGCAACACTCAAACAAATCCACCTTATCCCCTTTTACACCGACTTCCATGAGTCACAGAGCTTAAAAAGTGCATGTTCTGAGATTACCTGTATATATCAAGCAATTACTGACAAAGCCTTCCTGAAATTAATTGTATATGTTTAAGGCAATCCAATATTTTAATTTCACACCTTGGCTGGCTTAAGAGATGGCATGATCGCTCTACTGTAGCTAACAAACTGAGATTCTATTCAGACGTTTTTATGCATTCTATCTGATTAAAGGGCTTTTAATGTAAGAGATGTTTGGACTACTATTAAAATCATATTTTAAAAACCACTTTGCCGAAATTAAATACTCAAACATCCTCCCTTCACTTGGCTGCTGTACTCAGATCTACTATAATGGTGCCAGAAATATATTTGCACTGATATAACTTAGTCGATGGAAATAAAAACCTAATTCTGTCACAGGAGTAACTAGGACAACTAAAATGCAGGAGCCTCCATGACTTGCCTTTGTTCCAACACAATTATAATGACAAAATTATTTATGTTAAGGGAATAGCTGCTGACGCTGAAAGAAGTGGGAAGTAAGGTTTTAAAAAGATGAAAACAAAAACTGTGAGCTTTCACAGACTGCAGTTTATTTGAAGACATGAACCACTGCACCTTCCTACCCAGTCACTACACATTAGGAGAGAATTGTACTATTATTTAGAAAGTTTCACTAAGTTTCTGAATGGGTAATTTTATTTGCGAATGGTTAATGAACTTAGATTAGCTTTTTTTTTTTTTTAAGGATTTTGCTTTTTATTATAATATGGATATTCGGTCAGAGCTGACCTCAGACCTTAATTGCCCCATTTTAAATAAACTTATGAAATAAAACACAAAAAAACCTTTCCTAGTTTTTCAGAACTTGACCTTCCTAATAATTCCAACAAGTACGGTCTGCTCCTTTGCTGAATTTTGTTTCATATCCCCAAGTTCCTCCATTTCACCTTAGAGGTGTACCTCCCTTAATAAAACAACCAGTGAAAGTGGGCAGCAGTGGTTTGGGGAAATGTGGTAATATGGACCTAAACAGAAACTGTATCCCACTGAATACATTAGCATATTCACTCCTATATACAACGTTCTATGCAATTTAGAAACCTAAGTTTCAGGCACTACTTGGGGACACGTTTGCTCTGCACAATGAAAATCACGCATTCTGCACACGGTGGTGAAATTCCCAAATGGATTTCTCCGGGCTCTCCATCCTGGACACACTTTAAATCCAATAGCATCACCCAGTTTTGCCTCTGTTTCTCTCACCGACATCCTGTCTGCATCTCTAACTGACTTAGGGTTTAGAAGTACAAAAGGGTTGAGTAAAGGACGCCACCATACCACTGGAAAAGGAGTTTCTTTAATTAAAGGGGAAGGCGTGAGAACTAGCCAAAAGTAACCCCACTCGCACCTGCTCCCTTCTCCATAATCCTACTCTGTGCAGATGATGTATCAAGTCTTTTTCATGGTAAGCACTTTTGGGAAAGCACTAAGCCAACTCCATATCCACTAACTCTAAAATGACTGTAATGAAACACCAGATACAAAATTTACGTGCCAGTAGAATTCTAAAAGCATATGTCGCTTTTTTGCTTTCATGGAGAAACCTATAAAGAACATGACAGTGTAAAACCCCGTAATATACTACAGTAAACCCAGAGACACTCGACCCTTATTAACCAGCTGGCCCGCTTAGGGGTGGGGAGGCCTGCAGCCTTCTGATTTCAAGATTGTTCCTTTTTAAGCACCAAGGAGGCAAGAAAAGCTTCCTCTTTCTCTGTCACACCCCTTTTAATAAAAGGATTTGTTCTGTAAAATTTGGATTCAGTCAAAAGGCCACATTCAAGGATCCAGGTTCCCCACTCCCATATGGGATTGTTGATAAAAATTTAGATTCGTGGTACCCGGACTAGACTCACTGAATCAGACTCTCCGGATGTGGAGCCTCTGGATATGTATTTTCAAAGGCCCCCTCCCAGATGTTTCCTACGCATACACTATTGACTTAGGCATTAACAGAATGATCACAAAGAGATGAAGTAACACTGTGAGATGGAACAGAAGTGCCCAAGCAGAGTAAAAGCAGCCACTAGCCATAAAACAAAAGGAAAGAAGGAGGCCGGGCATGGTGGCTCATGCCTATAATCCTAGCACTTTGGGAGGCCACGGCAAGAGGACTGCTTGAAGCCAGGAGTTCGAGACCAGCCTGATCAAGAACAAAATCCTGTATATGCAAAAAACAGAAAAATTAGCCAGGCATGGTGGTGTGTGCCTGTGGTCCCAGCTACTGGGGAGGCTGAGGCAGGAGGATCACTTGAGCCCAGGAGTTTGAGGTTGCAGTGACCTATGATGACACCACTGTACTCTAGCCTAGGCGACAGAAATGAGACCCTATCTAAAAAAAAAAAAGAAAAAAGAAAGAAAAGAAAAGAAAAGAGAAAAAAAGGAAGGAAAGTCAGAGACCACAGTCCAATAAAACTAACAAAGACCAAAATTGGTATATCCAAGGTCACCAAACTAGTTGATACATTGTTTGCACCTGAAACCAGATCGCCTCACTCCAGTTGGTGTCCACTGCAGCATCTTATATTTCAGCTGTCTCTATAAAGCAAAAGCTTGACAATACTAGTTGTTTAAACTGCACACTTTAACTTTGTAAAATATCTGTATATTCAAATATTAACACTATATATATGTTTATACAGTCCTTTACCAACCAAAAGAAATGGTTCCAAGTTCCTTATTATTCTCTGACATAACAGTGTAAGGTAGCCAGGGTTGGTGTTAGCATTTCCATCTCATACAGGTGGAAAAACTGAGGTTTCCAGAGGTTTAGAGACTTTCACCAAGGTCTTATAGTCCTAACAGGGAAGACAGTAATCCAATACTGACCATCTTTCTTAAAGATCAGTCTTCCTTCCACTTCCAACTCCCTGAAATTTGTAAAATGCTCAGCTCGACCACTGGACTTTTTCCACTTCTCAGATTTAAAGATTTAGTCCTCAAGGATCTCGTTCTGAATCAGATGTTACCCTCTGCAACTAGACTCTCTGAGCACATACCTGAAACTCTGGGTGATAACTACACGCTATCTCAATGGATTTCTATAAGATAGCTGGCAGAAGTTTTACTATGCATACAAATCCAGCAAATAGAACACTGCTGTCAAGAGCCAGTGTTCATTGTATTATCAGTTACAGCCTGATAATTTGATATGACGGGTGTGAGGCACAAGCTACAAGTCTCTCCTTCTTAAAACAGTAATTGTGAGCCTTTATTCCTCACCAGGAATATCAAGGTCATTGTCTGGATCAAATCTAAAAGGGAGCTTCCATCAACAGATGTCATAAGAGATGAGCACCAATTTGACATGCTCTTGCAAAACTATCACCTGCTATAAGAGAAGCTATGACAGCTGCGTAGGAAGACAGTGTGGGCCAATTCATCAGTCCTCTGGGCCCCAAGTGCTCCCCTCATGGATATGACAAACATATGCCTTACTGCCACACAATGGTGTTTATTACTGTAGGGTTGTTTGTATAACGATCCAATTAATCTGTGTTGATAGTAATGGGTTTTTTTTTGTAATTGACAGAAAGCCGGAATTGCGTAACTCCAGTGAATGACTGCATCTTTTGCCATAGTAGGACAGACTTTGAAAAGAAAAAGGTAGACTGTTGGCACACACAAAATCCTGCCAAGATATAAAATACCCATCTCCTTGGCTTTGACATGATGTGATTTTTGCCATGGAGAGCCTTCTGCCTCCTGCTTGGCAAAGTCCCCTTTACCTTTGAAACACTCAACTCAAACATCATCCTGATCTCAAGCTCCCCTGCTTCCAGAGCCTAGCTAGGTATTTTAAAGACAGACTCAGACTGGATAGGAATTAGGGTATCCTAAAAAGCTCAGATTACCTCATTTTAAGCACAGGCCGTTCTGCAGCAACAGCTGACTGCTGCCCTGAAGGAACGTGCTCGCTCAGTTACTCGGTCTTTGGTGTTTCCAGAGAAGTGGAAGGTCTGAGTTTTTATTTGCTATTCTTCAATTTGTCAATATTGGCAAGTTTTTAATTTTGGTAACCTTGAAAGTCGAGTTTGAGACAAGGACTTGCAGACAGTTTATTTCAGAAGTAATTCCAAGAAGCAGGAAAGAGAAAAGTGAGGCAAGGAAGAAATACAAACCCACCAAGAGGTGTTAGCGAGGTCCCAGAATGTTCCCTGCAGATGAGGGAAGGCAGCGGCATTGACCCGCCAGCTCCTACACCCTCTTGGTTAAGGGGTGTTCCTAGGGGCAATAATTCCCCTACACCTCCCAACTGTACCTGCCAAAGTGCTGAGCGAGCTTCCTCAGTCTGAGAGAAAGCCTTGAACAGGAAGGCAGCAGTTGTGCCTGAGGTGGCATGCAGTCAGCATCCATGCAATGACAGCTGTGACTGTAATCAGAGGTGACTGATGTGACTTAGGGCACAAAAATCAACTATGACAGCGACTAATAAAGCTGTGAACATCGTACAGGTGAAACAATTAATGGGCACAGCCCTGACCTGGCTGGTGGACTCCATCTGCTTTCCAGCCCCAGGAAAGCCTTCCCTGATCTCCCAGGCCAGTCCCTGACAGTGGAACTCCACACCCACCACCACGATGTTGGCATTCACACCACTGAACCACACCGTTTATAGCCCAAGCACATCAACCCCTTAGGTGATGAGCGCCCTGCGGAGAGACACTGTAACCTGTTTATTATCCCCAGCACCTGAATTAAGGGAGGTGTTCAATAAATATCTACCAACTGAATTAATTCATGGAAAAGGCCCATCAGTGTTTATGGAACTGAATAAATGCATATATTTCTAATTGAGCTGTGTTAGCTACAACTATAACCCAAACCCAATCAGTAGAAACAGTCTTAAGGTCGCTGAGGAACAGAACAATCATTTCTTAATTCCTGCCCCAAAGAGCCTTATGTCCCAAAGATGTTAATCACTGACAAAGATGAACTTTGTTTTCTGAAAAGGTGATATTGACTCAACTATTAAAATTATATATACTTTTTTGGAAAATTATCTTTGCCCTCAGAAAAGTAAAACAGCTGTAATTCAATGTCATCATCTGCTACTACTGAAACTGAATTTTATGACCTAGACATTCACCTTCTTTCCCAAGCAAACACTGTCTTGATATTTGTACCTTTCTCTAAGGCTCTCAGAGCATTTCCCATTTGAAAAGCATTGGCTCTGGCTGGGACCTAAGACCTCAGAGGCCTGGGTGAGTATCTGCTTAAGGAAACTTCAGAGAGATCAACACAGGTGGGGGCATTCTGTATTGGGAAACATTCCACACAGAACAAGGCTCTCCTTCCATCAGCTGAGTGGGGACCTCAGCACAACAGCAGAGTAGGCTGCATATTCCTATTCTACATATGGTACAAACAAAACCAAAAAAACCTAAGTACTCACTAGAGAAAGCCCAATGCAGAATGACAACATCCCCAACGGACTCCATTCTTTAAAACAGTAAAGAAAGGTGTCCTGTGTTATTAATAAAAACCTGCTACATTATTTCTGGCAATTTCTGGGGGGTGTATGTGTGTATGTGTGTGTGTGTGTGTGTGTGTGTGTGTGTGTGTATGTATATATATCTCCACACACACAGAGAAAAAGATTTTTTTTTTTTTTTTTTTGAGACGGAGTCTCATTCTGTTGCCCAGGCTAGAGTGCTGTGGCATCAGCCTCACTCACAGCAACCTCAAACTTGTGGGCTCAAGCGATCCTCCTGCCTCAGCCTCCTGAGGATCTGAGACTACAGGCATGTGCCACCGTACCTGGCTAATTTTTTCTATGTATTTTTAGTTGTCCAGCTAATTTCTTTCTATTTTTTTTAGTAGAGACGAGGTCTCACTCTTGCTCAGGCTGGTCTCCAACTCCTGAGCTCAAACGATCCTTCTGCCTCAGCCTCCCAGAGTGCTAGGATTACAGGCGTGAGCCACCACACCCAGCCTAAGAAAAAGAGATATTGATGTGTATATCTATACAGATATAAATGTATTTATATATATATTTTAAAGTATAAGAATCTATATGAATGAGTTCTTACAGAAAGTAAGTCATTCTTTGGTAATAATATCTTTTACGTAACTAGGAAAAGTTGGGTAAAATTTTCATGTAATTGGTTTGAAAAATTAAGAAGCCCCTATTTTGGTAAACTTATACCTATCAGTTCCCACTTTTTTTTAATCTTGTAGGAAAAAATAATTTCTGTTGATGATAAAACTACTTAACATATTCTGAAAGATACACATGCAACCACTTACGATCAACCAAGAGAGGCAGAAGGTGAAGAAAATTTGACAAGAGTTGAATCAACTGGCTTCATTCTAATCTTCCAATCTTTAAGCTGTTGACCTTCAACTCACCGTCCTAAGGGAACTAGCCAATGCCACTACCAGGTGACAAACATTACAAATTCTTGGGAGATCTGGATGGGGCTTAAAGGCTAATAAAATATACAAACATTTTTTTAAAGAAAATAATTCCTATGATCTTGGAATTACCTCAGAAATACTTTAAAAAAAAAAAATACAGTTGCCCACATCTTGAGGAAAACAGAGTCTTGAGTAATAACTAACTAGCTTGGTGCCGACCGGTCCTGTCACATTAATCTAATCTCCTCTGATGGAGTGAGTAGGCCCAGTAGATCAAGGGGAAGAAGCCAGAGACAATTTATATTTGGATTTTCACAAAGCTTTTGATTCTGTTCCTCATGACATAATCATCAATAAAGTGAGAAAACAGGATCTCCACTGCACGGCCATGAGACGGCAGGAGGTCAGGCCCAGTGAGGAGCTATCGATGGAAAAGTGTCAGCCTCAGATGGAGGATAACAAATGGGGCTCCGGCGTGGTCAATTCTGGGCAGCGCTCTGGCGGACATTTTTCATTAATGACCTGGAGAGTGGAATAATTATCACCATCATTAAGTCTGCGTATGAGACCGGACTAGGAGGAAGGGTAGGGGGAAGGGAGGGGGAGAGGCCAGAGGGAGTCACTAGCCATTAAGATACACAGTATCTGAATTCAAAATGACCTTGAACGTTTGAAGCAGCAGCCACAAACAGAGCACTTTAGGGAACAAGCACAACGTATGCTAGTCCTTCTCCCAACATTTTGCTTCTCTCTTTTTCCACAGGCGGGGAGGCCCGCTTCTCTCAGAAAGGGCTGCATTACCCATTTGGTAAATACACAAGAGACGCTGTGCTGAGTTTCAGAGACACTTTGTTAAGCGGTACAATAATATTGTTCGGGAAGCCTTCCTTGATCATGCTGGTCCAACTTTTTTTTTTTTTTTTTTGGTAAGACAGGGTCTCAGTGTGTTGCTCAGGCTGGAATACAGTGGCTGTTCACAGATACAGTCCCACTACTGATCAGCACATCACCTGCTCTGTTTTCTACCTGGGCTGGTTCACTCCTGCTTAGGCAACCTGGTGGTCCCCTCTCCTGGGAAATCACCATATTGACGCCAAAGTTAGTGCAGACACCTAATCTAGGCAGACTACAGCCCAGAACTCTGGGACTCAGTGATCCTCCTGTCTCAGCCTCCTGAGTAGCCAGGTCTATAAGCACGCACCACTATGCCTGACCTGGTCCAACTTTTTTTCCTGTCCCAAGCTTAGTTACTTCTTTTAGGTGTTTTCACATTTCTCTTAATCCTTCCTCCGTGACAGAACACTGGAGCGTAATCAGATTTATTTATTTGTCTTCCCTCTAAATTGTTAATCTCTGAAAGGGCATGGGCCACAGATTCTGCACCTTGGTATCCCCAGAGTACAGCACCTGATGCATAATGGATGCTCCGTGTTTATTGATTTAGACCTGAAAACAAATTATACACATGCAAACTAGACTTCATGCAAGTATTTTTTAAAAAGCCTTAGGGGTGCTGTCCTGAAACTCCAGAATTAATGCCCTCAATGTAGCCAGAAAATCAAGGTTAAAAAGGTAGAGCAGGACATCTTCTGCATATGTGGTAAGTTTATATGCAGGTAAGAGGAAAACCATTCTACAGAATGAGTGAGGGCAGAGGGCAAGACTAAGCAAGAATGTCTTGAGGGAGAACCGCTTTAAATAGAGGAAAGAAGGGACAGTGGGAAGAGAGGGCAGAATCCATCCATAAAAGGAATGTTCAGGAACCAGAGAAACCAGGGGAGGCTGATAACCTGAAGCTGAGGCCAATAAGAATGTCCCAGGAAGAGTGAGTTCAGCACAGTGCCAAAGGCAGCAAAGAAATGAAGAAAGAAGAACTACCTGGGGAGGAAGCCCTGTATGGCACAAGCAAGTCAACAGGTGTTGGAACTGTGAGCGAAAGCAGAAGCCAGCCAGCCACAGGCAGAGATAAAACGAGCGCTCGGGTTTGGAAGAGCACAAAACCAACTGTGACGCGGAATACACAACGGTCCAAGTAAGCATAAATATATATTAACAGGGATGATTAAGAAGGGAAGTTCTTCACTGGAGCAGTGTTGTATGCAGATAAATACATACAAATGCGACACAGACTGTACAGCAAGTGAGAGATATTCGAGGTCTACAAAGTAATAAGACTACTTAGAAAAGAAGCTCTTAACCTTAATAACAGGGGAGGACTTCCACGATTGAACCCAACGTTCTGTTTATATGAGCACCTATGCAGTCTTCTGAGGAAGAGTGTTCATTTCAGTAGATGGAAACTTAAACTAAACGTGTAAATTTTGTCTGAAACTACCGCTTCTTATTCAATAAATGCTGTCTTCAACTAAGGCCAAATCTGTCTCACCTTTATGATGGCTCCAATTCTGGCAGTGGACAAGAATTGTCATATCCCACATTTCAAGGTGACATCACTTCATAGAATTTGGCTTTTCTTTCGATTTTCTCTTTGTTCTTACTGAGGGTAGGGATAGTGAGAGAGCAATATAGAAATAAGAGATAGACTGGGACCACTCATTTGAAAACTCCACATCTGATATAACCTGTTTCTGTCTTTAAATCACGCCTCTGCTGCTTCTACCGTCATAAATTTAATTGGCTTATTTTAACCACAGAGAATGACATGCTACTCAAACATGTATATTCCAAGATAATCCACAAAATCCAAAATAATAAATATTTGAGGTGAGTTAGACTCAAAACGTGATCCATTCTTTCCTAATAGTTTAACTGGCAGGGTTATTTCAGATAATTTGGATAAAGGATTAGTTTAGAAATTAAAAATGAGCATCCAGTAGTAGTTATAAAAATTGGAATGCTGACATTTACTCATCAGAATAAAACAATAACTCTAATACAACCATGTCTCATTATTATATATGAATTTTGTTACCAATCATGGGATCAAAAGTCAAAAGCTATATTTTACAATCTTTAAAATATTTATGTCAGTACGAGCGGGTTTTCTTTTTCCTCACCCCCCGCACAAAATTATTTCTAAGCAATTTTTAAGTCACTGTACTACTGGCACTAACAGCATTGATACAATTCTGTAGTTAAAGCCATGAGGTCTATTTTGGAGTATCCGATTCCAAGGACCTAAACCAAGGGGTGAAAATGAAAAATTGCAAACATGTGGCTGATTAGAAAAATAGTTATAATAGGCCTTACTGCTGTTATTATTGAATGTACAAGTGAAATAACCATTAGCCTGTTCTAACCACTGGAAAACACCCTATGGTGGGACTTGACTGATTCGATGCATTTTTGTACACAATCGCTGTGCTAATGGAGCAGACATTTACCCCCTAACAAAGGAAATCTCAAATGTGAGCCCTAGGGTTTACAGCAATTCCCGAACACCAAACCACTGCTAAGCATTTTAAATGAAGCCCCTGTTGATGTATTTGCGGGTTAAACCCTTTGTTTCCTCAAAATAGCAACATCACATACAAGACAAATTATTGAAAAACTGCAGAATTTCAAACAAAGATACGTAGGAAATTAAAAATCCTTAACAGACATTAGCTTTAGGAAATACATTTGACAGAATATGATTGTTAGTCTAGATCCAGTTTTCTCTTTGCGCATTTCAAGACATAAAGGTCTGCGAGGCTCCTATCATCACAGTGTACTGAAGAACACAACTGGTTCAGCTACAGAAAGAATGAGATGAGCCAAGCAGTCTTTTGATAGCTGAGGATAATCTATAAACACAAGACACAAAGTTGACCCTGAAAGTGATCTCTTCTCACCTCCTCACAAGGTTGGCGAGCTGGTGATATTGTTATAGGGTACAAAACAGCATTTAGGAAAGGTTCCTAAAGGAAATCATTCTTCCATGCAACCATGTTGCTATGGTAACCAGACCAATCAAGCTTCTTCACAAAGGCTTTTATGTCAACTTCTGTTAGCAAACTCATAGAGAAAGTATAAATCAACTAAATTAACACTACATTTGCTACCCTATTAGATAGGCAAAAGGTACTAATCCTTTTAAAAATTAGACTTATATATACTCTTCCATATCAACATTTTAATTTAGTCACAAGTTCAGTCTTTTTATATGAACAAAAGCCTCTTGAAGGCTCTTCCTTAGGAATAGTAATACACACCCTTTCCAAAATGGAGTCTTGCCTCACCTTCTCAAGAACACAAGAAGAGAATTCTTACATCTTGCTAAATCTTTTATTATCATTTCCTTACAGATCTGTGCTATAAAATTTGTATTATAAGTATAACTTACAGGGAAAGATCCTAGCATTTATCACCCAGCATTTTTAAGGCAAGCAGAGTAGGTGGGGAAGCAACATGGTTTCATTTTATTAAAGGGTATTTTCCTTCAGCACAGCGTGATGAAGCTATAATATCAATTATAGTCTTAAATTTAAAGGCCATTTCATGTTAGTGACATATTTTCACACTAGGGTAACTCCATTTCTATAAAACATTCCTCATGCTAGTTAAATTCACTACTTAAAAAGCAAAACAAAAACTATGAGCAAGAGGTTTAATGAACTTTAATAATCTGACACTCGGCTCCAGAGCCAATGGTTTTTACAAGAAAATGATACTCTATTACTGTGTTAAGTAAATCTTTCCCTATTCCTGTCTTTAATTTTATTCAGAAATACTAAAAGAAGTTTTACATCCTCTGACCTAAAAGTTCTATGTTTTAAATTTACATAAAATAGACTCCAGGCCGGGGGTGGTGGCTCACGCCTGTAATCCTAGCGCTCTAGGAGGCCGAGGCGGAAGGATTACTCAAGGTTAGGAGTTCGAGACCAGCCTGAGCAAGAGCGAGACCCCCGTCTCTACTAAAAAAAAAAAAAGAAGAAGAAGAAGAAGAAAGAAATTAGCTGGACAACTAAAAATATATAAAAAAAATTAGCCAGGCATGGTGGCGCATGCCTGTAGTCCCAGTTACTCAGGAGGCTGAGGCAGGAGGATGGCTTGAGCCCAGGAGTTTGAGGTTGCTGTGAGCTAGGCTGACGCCACGGCACTCTAGCCCGGGAAACAAAGTGAGACTCTGTCTCAAAAAAAAATAAAATAAAATAAAATATACCTCATATTAATTTCATAGAATGATAGAACTCACAAAATATCTAATGAGTAAGCTGATTATGGCAGTATGTCCAGCCTCTGCCCTAATAGCC